>JAAAKQ030062243.1:0-15773 GCA_010016005.3 Zanna intricata
TCATTCTCATTCATACACATCATCCTCATTCATCCTCTGAAGTAATACCTTACGGTAGTTCCGGAGGCTAAACAGATGAAGATAAATAATAGACAACATAAAATTAAATAACATAATAAATTTCTGAATAAGTCAGTATTGATATTCACAACAATAGATATAGACAATATCTATCAATATAGACGAAATTAAATTTAGTGAAAGAAGTTCTAGGATATTTATTTATAATTTATATAGTAATGAGACTGGTGATGTATGAACTGCGGTATACACTCCGGGGGTCATAAGAAAGTACAGTAAAAATTTCTTAATGACTGTTTCAGTAGTTTTCGCAAATGTTATCGGAACAAATGAAAAAGAGGTTGAACTTCATGTAGCTATAAGATTTATTTACTTTATAAAATGCCTTCTGTTATTTTTAATTTTCATTAATATATTGCGAAAGCGATTACCCGCATGATTACCAGTTGTTTGCAGATGGTGTCAGAATATATTCTACAATAGACAACACAGACTAATGTAAACATTATTAAACCTTATTATTATTATTATTATTCATCTTCAAAAATAGTTTACTATCTCTTAATGAACAGAAAACGAAAGTAGCAAGCAGATAAAATTCAGACATACATTTGTGGAAATATTAGGAGAAAGATTTTATTAAGCGATTGCAATGTATCGTTAACTAGTGAATAAAAATAAAAATAAAAACTTATTTATTTACAGAGTGATTCAGGAGGAAAGGAAAATAATTTGGGAACTGATTCCTGAACTTGAATTAAGGAAAAATGTTCACACAAACATATGATCGGAAGAGCTTTGTTATAGAGTTACCGCCAACAAAACATTTCGCCGGGATTTCAGTTCCCCCGGTGAAATAAGGCCATACTGAAGGTATTATATAAGTAGTAAACTTGATAGTTTCTTGACTTGAAAAATCGAAAAAAGTTCCAGAATGTATTTCCCTTAGTTTTCATGATATCTAAAATAAAATCTAAAAATTCGGTAACGAAAAACACATTTTTTAAATTTTTTTCTTTTTCTGTTTAGCCTCCGGAACCAGCGTAAGGTATTACTTAAAGAAAATGAATGAGGATGGTATGTGTGAATGTAAATGAAGTGTTGTCTTGTACAGTCTCAGGTCGACCATTCCTGAGATGTGTGGTTAATCAAAACTCAAAGAACACCGGTATCCACGATCTAATATTCAAATACTCATAAAAGTAACCGCCTTTACTAGGATTTGAACCTGAGAATGTCGACTTCGAAATCAGCTGATTTGCGATGTCGAGTTCACCACTAGATCAACCCGGTGGGTTATATTTTTTAAATTTGAAGTACAGTTCGAATAAGAAGATGAAGTTCCGGGTTGAGAAGAAGTTGAGTTAAGAAGTTGATTGAAGTTCCGGGTTCGAATCCCGGTCAGGCATGGCATATTTTTCATACACGCTACAATTAATTTTGCTATAATCTGAGAAAATTGTTCTAATAAAGTCTATAAAAAAAAATTAACTTTTTTTATTAAAAACAAAACAGAACAAAACTCAAGAGAAAAATATTATGAATTTGTATAAATGGAAAAACAGCTGTTTTTTAGGTATCTGAAAAATTAGGTCGGAGACACTGACTGTATGCTTTGAGATTAATTTTATTAATACTCATGCTTTAAAAAAAATTGTGCTTGCGTTAATAGTAAACGTTAGGTGTTTAATTAATTTTGACTCAGTTTTGATTATGTCTAATTGTTTTTGAGAATTAAGTTTTCTAGTGTTTTATGTTCGTTGTACTCTAAATTTTTCTGCATTTTTTCAATTGAATCTGAATTTAAAAAAGTGAAATCCTGTTTTGAAAAATATCGTGACTCTTCTCCCATGCAGAATATGCTGGTATGATTTTTGTGTACGATGTTTACGATGGAAGCGCTCCACCTGCAGTGGAAGAATGCCGACATAGGGATCCTGGACGAGTAGTTCCAAATCGTAAAATATTTTGTAGAATTTTTAATAATGTTTGTGAGAATGGTACATTTCCCAGCGCTCATGTTTCATCTGAACGTTAACCGGTAAACGGTGATTAAAGGGAAAATATACTTCACATGGTATAGCTTAGTCCTACAACAAACACGCGAACAATTTCTATACAAATTCCACAAAGTACAGAGTGGAGCACATTACATGGCCACGGATTGCGTCCTTATCATCTTAAAAAAATTCAACACCCTCAGCTTGGTGACCAAAATATTAAAAAGCAGTCAGGCATAGCATTTTCACACGCTAGAATGTTGTCATTTCTTTTTTTTCTTCCCAAGCAATACCTAACAGTGGTTCCGGAAAACAGAGTTTGGGGACAGAAAATGGGAAAATGGACAGAAAAGAGAAAAGTGCATTGCTGTCAGTTATGGAGTTTTCAGGCATTTATTGTAAATCACTATAGTATAAATTACAGTTTTTTTTTTAAAGTAAATTCAAAGTATTTTATTTTTTCAGAGGTTTAAATTTGTTGTGCTTAATAATATTGACGAAAAGTAACTAAAAAATTATATCAGTTCTGGACAAATTAAATATATGTTAATGAGTTATTAAGAATGTTGAGCTTTCTGTTTTCCTTTCTGTCTAAAACAATGAAAAAAAAAGCAAACTGGATTCCGCTTTCTTGTTCACGGCCATCGTACTTGTGCACCAGGACAGAAAGACATACAGTCGTTATAAAGTTTAATAGTCGGGGCCGAGGTCACTCAGTTTTAGGTATTCGAATTCATAACCTCTTATACTTTATGAAAGGCGAACTTATTTCTTAACTTAGTTAATAAGCAGCCACATTCCTTTCCATATTTTACACTTTTTCAACTTAGTTATATTTTATATAGATAAACTACTTGTCGCAAAAAAATAAAAAATACTGCTATTAGTTTCTTTTGCGGAAATTTGTTACGAAATACATATTTTTTCATTTTGAAAAAATGTGAAAAACTACTTTCCCCAAGTGGGAAGACCTTTAGACAAACAATTAAAGTTGTAAATATTTTAAGATAATATAAGCTTATATAATTTACCCGATAGTAAAATCTTTCTACATTAATAGGTGAGGCAATAATGCAAATAATTTTTAATCAGACTAGTGTGAAGTTGATCATCATATCATAAAAGAATCTTAAAAGAATATCATGTCATAAAAGAAAAGAAGTTGCTTTAGAAGAAAAGAATCCAGCGAATAACTGAGATTTAACTTCTCTTTGTAATTGTTATTTTCCCGGGGAAAATAGCTAGAATATTCATATTAAAATCAAAAAAGGTATTGTGTTTTTTTAGCAAATTTTTATGTTTTAGGGTCCAACTAGTAAATCAAGACCAAGAAAACATTTTTAAATACGTGTCCCACTGCTTTTGGTTTTATATCTTATTGACAGAACCAATTTTCTTCAAATTTGGCTCAACTATCTTTATATATGCATTGATCATATTAATTTTTGTCAAAATTCGTTAAGAGAGTGCGAGATAATGTTAAAAAACCAATTTCGATTTTCTTCAGTGCCATTTTAGAGAAATCTTTATTAAAGCAGATTTGTTACCTACAGTGCTTGTATAAATAATCAAAAGAAAAAAAATTCAAAAATTCAACCCCTACCCTTAAAATTGATATATATATATTTTTTCTTTTGCTCTACCTCTCTAAAATTCAAAAATTCAACCCCTACCCTTAAAGTTGATATATATATATTTTTTCTTTTGCTCTACCTCTCTTCGGTTTGAACATTTTGCAAATATTTTTTGAAAGTTTATACTTCATATATAGAGTTATCAATAAAAGTCAATATTATTTTAAAATTATAGATACCGGACTTAAAATGCAGCTAAATGTTTTTGAATTCTTTATTCCTACTTTAGCCCTTATTGTAGAGAGTGATTTAGAGAAAACCTTATTTAAGCAAGTTCTTTTTAAGCTTAAAATATAGAAATTTTCTTCAAATAGCTTCTTTTAATTTTTTTTTAAACCTCGGGAACCATCTTTAGGTATATCTTCAGAGGATGAGATGAATGATTTGTAGTGTGTTTGAAAATGCCATGCCTGACCGTGATTCAAACCGGAGCCTCCGGATGAAAGGCCGAGACGCTATCACTTACGCCACGGAGGCCGGCTCTTCAAAGAGTTAATTACTAAAAACAACTCGGTTTTTATGATGTGCTGGTAGAGATTTATTTGTTTGGGAAAATTTTAATTTTTATCTTTTAACCGAAACAGTTTTTATTTCATTTTATAACTTGTTCACTTAGAATATACAAAAAAAAGAAAAAAAAATTCTAGGGGAAAAGTAGTAAATTTAAAAAATAAAATATTAATCTTTTTGAAAAATTTTTTTCGGAATTTTAGAATGAGATTTTCCCTTTTGAGTACCTCAAATTTAAGGGCTATAACCTAATATGTTAATCTTTGTTTCATTTAAAAAAAAAAGATAAATGAATTTATTGTTTTATATTTTTTAAGTCTTTCTTATAACTATAACGCACATGCAACACTTGATGTAAAAGTAGTATTACTCATGATGATTTCTTTGAACATAATGATGTTTCATATTTGAAAACAGACTAAAAGTAACATTTGTAGAGCTGAATATTACTTGGTTGTTTGGTAAGCTTACATACAGCACTGATTTCAGCTTAGTGAAGTAGTAACGAAATCACTTTCTTTCTAGTAAACCCGGAATGGAAATTTTCTTCTTCTTCTTTTGATTAGATCTTTTTAGATCTCGTATTTTCTTTCTTCTTTTCTCTTCTTCCTATCGTTTCCACAACTTTTCCATTCTTTCTGAGAGTGGAAAGAAATCATTTTTGCTGTCCTGTAAATTTTCTGGAGCTATTCTCTGGATTTTACTTTTCATCTAGTTTGAAATTCTCAATTCTTTTGCGAAACTATTCTCCCTGTTATTATTTTTTTCCAGTCTTTATTCAGTTCTTCTAGGTCTTGGTTTAGTTCCCGGTGCCACCCCATTTTTTTGTTTTTCTATCTTTAAAAAATTAAATAATTGTTTCATAAGTCTATTCTCACTCAATCGACAAACGTAGCCAGAAAACCTTTTTCTTCTTTTCCGCATTTCCGTTTGTAAACCTTTTATTTCTTGATAAATTTCTCTGTTAAACTTTAGCCTTTAACCTTTCTCTGTTCTTTTTGGTCCAAAAATCTTCGTTAACCTTCTTTTAAAAGATTTCTTACATTAAATTTTCCTAAACACTCGCTTGCGTATAAGGGTTCTGAACAAATTACTGTTTTGTAGTGTCGTAGTTTCGCTTTACAGCTTAAGACTTTCTTATTGTAAACATCCGCTGTCAGTCTATAAGCTGTCTCCATTTTAAGAATCCTACTTTTAATTCCTTCTTTTTGAGTTCAGTCGGTGTTATTATCCTCCCAAGATCTTAAATTGCCTACTTTGTGTATTTTTTGTCCCTTTTCAAAGATTATTTCTTATACACAGTTCTTATCATGGTTATAAACTTGGTCTTTTCATAGGATATTTCTGAACCTATTTTTTTGCTGTTTTCTTTCAAACAGATGTACTCTTAATTGGAATATTAAAAAAAAAAAATCGTGAAATTCGGTTTAACTAATATTGATTTGTTATAGTTTTTTTTTTATAAGAGAGATTACCCTATTATTCTTATAATATTTGTTATTAAAAAGCTGATTTATTAAAATTTTTTAATTTTTTATTATGTATTATTTATAATGGGTAATTCTTATATTTTTATGTAGTTTAAATACGATTTTTATAGAAAGTTACTTATTGAGATTAAAAATGTTTAAATAGACATTAGTTAATAACTTTTGGGTTGGTTGACAGAAGTTTAAGTTAATGTTAAGGTAAATTAATTGAATAATAATCGTTGAAATTTTAATTAATTATTATCTATTGCCGATTATCTAATAAATAGTGAAATGTAATTTTATTACCCGTTGCATGCGTATTTAAAAATAACTTTCTCTCTTCTTGTATTGGTAAGATATTAATTTAAAAAGAACGCATGTACAACTCAGTTAATAGCATATGTTTATGGTTGTCGGCGTGATGAACTACTCTTAATTACTGTAAAAAAAATATGTTTAAACAGTTTGATGAGCATAACTAGTCGTAATAAACAAGATTTTTTCTTTAGATTTTTTTTTTTTTTAGTTGATAATTAATGTTTTATTTTCTCTTTTGATCTGACTCATTGCCATCAGGTGATGGATAATTATTTTTTCATTTGAACTTTTTCGAAATATTTGGTGTTTTTTTTTTTGTTGTAACATTAGACTGAACAAATTCTTTAACCGATCAACAGAAAATTTTAACGCGCGTGTAAATCGTAACGTTGCAGAATAAAATACTTTAATTGATATTCTCTGAAGTCTTAATTTCTCCAAAAAAATATATTAAGAGCTTATTTTTTTAGAATTTTATTACATTTTAAAACGCATATAATAGCTGTAATAAAAAAAAAGTTATAAACCATTTTTCTTTAATCGTAATTCATTAACTTCTTGTTATTTTTATTATTATCGTTTACTCTAAACCAATAATTTTA
This sequence comes from Zanna intricata, assembly GCA_010016005.3. Classification (NCBI taxonomy): domain Eukaryota; kingdom Metazoa; phylum Arthropoda; class Insecta; order Hemiptera; family Fulgoridae; genus Zanna; species Zanna intricata. Next base: position 6,558 of record JAAAKQ030062243.1, read on the forward strand.
TTCTTATTAAAAAAAGTTGCAAGTTAATAGAACAGTAATAGTAATTATATTTATTCTGTTGATAAATGCATTGTATAAATAAGAAATACAAATTAATAAACACAAACAAATCACAAAATAAGTAATTAAATGAAAAAACAAAAAAAAAAAATTACGTCGTTTTATGATTTTTAAAAATTTGTCAAATCTAAACCATCAATTTTTATTCACAAAATAAAAATATACCAATTATTATTATTATAAAAGTATGTAACACAATAAAATAATTGGGCTGAAAATCTATTTCCAGTTCTTCATCACAATCTGTGTACCATTCCGAGCACAATAAAAATAAAAAAAATCAGTCCGATCCGTCCAGTAGAACGTCTGGACACTCTGGAAATAGGTTTGGAGCACGGGTTTTACTTGTGGTAGGAAAGATATGTTGTAAATCGAATAGTTTTTAGCCGATTTTTTAAAATGTATAGGACTACATTCTAATAATATTGCCCCCTAACAGCAAGGGGCCAGTAGTGTACATTTAAGTTAAAGATATTTGACGTAATCTATGTAATGTATTTTTCATATTTGAAAACAGACTAAAAGTAACATTTGTAGAGCTGAATATTACTTGGGTGTTTGGTAAGCATACATACAACATAGATTTTAGTTCAATGAAAAAGTAACGAGAAACCATTTCACTCTTAATTCTCTCTAGTAAACCTGAATAGAATTTCTTCTTCTTCTTCTTTCGATCAGATCTTTTTAGATCTCGTTGAATTTTTCTTCTTCTTCTTCTTCTCCTCTTCTTTTTCTTAATAAGTTGTGTGTACTTGTTTAAATATTGAATCGTAAAAGTATTTGTATTAATTAACAAATATTTTGTAATGATTATTGGATAAAATAATAAAAAGCACATACTTTGCTGTTCTGCTACAAAAAAAATCTCTACTTTGCCATTCCTAAAGCGATACCATAGAAATGGTTATAAAATAATGCTAAATCACATAGTGACTGATGTTGAATCGTGAATTTCCCACGACATACCAAAGAGTAAACACCAATCATCTCAACAAGCTTGATCGCCGTCATAGAAAAAAAAAAATCAATCAAATACTTCAAAAACGCATATAAGTGATAGCCAAATCTTTTAGGAATCGCCACGGAGTCTTATTTTTTGAATTTGTACTTTTCGGAGAGATAGTTAACAATTGGTTGGAATTTACATCCTAATGATTAGTCAGTTCCTTTGCCAATTGTGATTGGTGCGAAATAATCGCATTCGTACTTGTGATTGGTTAGGAAAATGCGGTATTTTTATTTCTTAGATGTTTCTTAATCTTTGGGGGCGTTAAAACTTAAGTGTAATTTGCGACACGCAAGGATGAATATGGATGGATTGTCATTGGTTTGATTTTTTCGCTTTTACTTTGGGTTGATTAGAATCGTGTTTAAGTCATATTTAATTTTTTTCGCGATTTGACTGTTATTTTTTGGTGACTGTTATGATAAGGCACATCTAATTCTTCACCAAATTCGCTATTTAAAACTAGTGAATTCCATTATAATAAACTTTTACGTATTCTCTCATTAGCTTTTGCTGTTATAAAACTTTATGCAATAGCTGTTACAATTGTACGCCCGTATTTTTACGATTATGCGTTAAAATAATTAACATTTGAAAAGGAAAGTGATATAACTTATCGTGAAACTAACTGTTTGGAAATTTTAAAAGATTTGAATATACTGTATGGAATTCTATTAATGTGTAAAAATATTATTAAAACTATTACACATACTTATTTCACTTCATGAATTTCAGAAAGTACCGTTCGATTTGTTTTAAACTTTTTTTTTTTTCAATATAACATTTATAAAAAGATTTGTCTTCTTTTATTTTAAATAGAAATATACGAGGTACTGCTTCTGCATTTTAAAAGATGTCCATGTGTGTTAACTAATAAAATCATAATATTAGTCCGTATTTATACATAAATAACACAAACATTTTTATGCTTGTCATTAAATGCATACAAAGATGATGGCTTATATCTTCTAAAATGTGACCGAATCTTTCATGAAATCACAACTGAAACTTTACTGATGCTTTCAGCTATTTCAGACTTTTGATCTAACTATTTTGCAGTAGATCATTAAGAGACAACGAATTTTATATTACAACATTATATTCTCGGATTATAGATAAGTGAAATTGCAAATGGAAAATATGGAGATCAAAAAATTCTGTAATATTAGATCTTGGATATTTAACGTAAAATCTTTACATCAAAAGGATTTAACGTTAAAGATTTATTTACTACAGTATAGACAATTTTCATACCAAATATACATTATAATTTCCTGTTAGCCACTGGGAAAATATAAATAAATATTCTAATATTCGAATGAAGTACACTTATTTGTAGGACAATACATATATAAAAAGTTCATATAATTTGGAATACGAAAGTCCTGAACTATTCATAAAATGATATAAAGCATGTTTTCTATTATGATTATTAATTTCTTTATTATATTTATTTGTTATCGACCGATAACTAACTAGGCATATATATGTTAATCCTTTTTTAAATGTACCAAGACTAGACACTAGTGATAACTAAATCGTTAAATGTTTGCGGCCTAAATGCAAAATTTCCATGGTCTGTTTCGTACCTATCGCGACTCTTTAATAAATACTAAATACTCCGCCGTATCATTGTGTAAAATTTCCAACGTTTATTTTCTGTGCCATTACTTCGTGTTTCGACCAACTTTCGTTTTCGGTAAAGAATAAAAATTAAACACCACTATATACCAGTAGCTTTTTCGACTGGTAAAACAAAATGTGAAATGAGTTATAAATTTATTTCTCAATTCCAAGAAAATATGTTACCTATTCTCACCAGTATTAAAAATATATTTGTTGATTTTACAAGTAATAAAAATTAAACTGCTAATTATTTAATTTATCCCCTACTGACAGTTTCTATTTTGCATCTGTCAAGTACTATATATATACTAATAACCAGTTTCACACATTAGATGGAAATCGTAAAATATGTGTATACAGTGGGTTGTGTATACTTTTTTAAATATTGAATCGTAAATGGATTTAGTAGTTAATAAATATATATATATATATTTTTTTTTTCCGCTTATCGGATAAAATAATGGTGGTGATAATTTTCTCTATTGGATACGGTCAAAATTATTTATTGTCTTGATATATATCAGCCTTTGTATCTGATAAAATGTAATGTTTTCTGATTGTTTATGATGTAGTGTTATCAGAATTTAGGGACGGTAATAATTTATCAGTCAATTTTTGGTGTCCTCCAGTTGGAAGTTTTATTAACACCTTATGACTGATTTAAATAATGAGTTATTCATATTCAGGAATTTTTATGAAACTTTGTCGCGCAATTCAAAGTCGCCGGCGTGGTCTTTTGACTTGTAGAGTGTGCTTGCTTCATGCAATGCAGTTCATGTGCCGCAAAAAAAAACTTTTGACCTTTTCAAAGGTTTCGGATGGGATATTTCTGATCATCCGCCGTACAATCCAGATCTTGCTCTAATCGATTTCCCCCTTTTTGTTTGCAAAATTGAAGGAGTTTCCTTACAGGAATCGCTATGAAAATAATGACGACGTCAAGACAGCTATTTTTGAGCAGTTTAACGGATTGGCGGCAGACATTTTTGACGACTGCATATAAAGAGGATATGATAAATCGATATGATAAATGATAGCTACGGTATGATAAATTCTTGAACTTAGATGATTATTTGGAAAATAGCTTAAAAATGTTTTATTGATTATGATGCATATATTAAAGCTAAAATAAATTTAACAAATCTATACTATTATAAAAAGAAGAAGCGGGTTTTTATTTATTCGGGTTAAACAAAAAAACAACTAGATCGATCAATCGCAACCAAGTTTTACCCATGTTTCTTGGCATAATTGAAACATTTTTTAGATATATTTCATTTAACCAACCGATTGAATGGTTTCAAATTCTCAGGATACGTTCGTATTATACCATGAAGGTTTTAAGGCACAGACCGAGACTCTAGCTCCCTTGAAGGTTAAAGTATTAAAAATATTCATTATTTCTTCACTACCAAGAAGGGTGAAGATGTAATTTAAAAATACTCATTAAGGAAAAATGAGATTAATTTTTTTTTTTCATTATTGTATTTCTGTCTCCATGGCAAAGAAATAAGGTATGAATTTTTCATCGTCAAAGATGTGTGTAGTTGAGTTACCGAGTTTATGCTTAACGGTGGGTCCGACTCTGGGAGGTGGGGTAAAACAAAGTGGGAAAAACTACCATTATTCTATATTTTATAATTTAATTTCTTTATCAGGTTTGTGTGAAGCCTGAATACTTTAATTGTTATTTATCAGTATTGTTCTTTTAATCCTGAGGATTAAAGAATTCTGCCCCCTGGACGGGTCCAGGGGGCAGAACCCTTTGGGTATACGGGAATGGGAGAGAAGCGAGCTCTGCGGCCCTGGGGTAGGCCCCATGGCCCCGGGAGGTCCCGAGGAACCCCGAGTTGGCTTCGGGGTCTTGAGGGTTGTCCAGGTTTTGGCTAGACAGGCTGGCTAGTCTGTTATAAAACAAAAACAGTTTTTACTTTCTGGAGAGCCTCGTAGCTAGCTCTAAACAACAAAGAAAATGAAAGAACATTTATATTTAATTTTGAAAGCAAATTTTTAAATATTTTTTATCAAGTTTATATCATGTCGTTCAGAGAATATTACGTTATTATAATATTACGAACTTTGATGTGTTCCTTGACAGTAAGCTTAATAAAAATATTTCAAAAATCAAATCCAAGACAAGGGGAAACCTTGTACTACTATAATCGATTAGTCTTTATAATCAAGATCCTTGATCGATATTTCATTTGTATTTTGTAAGTACTATTTAAGCCAGCTGTTGAATTTGTTGCTGTAGTTTGAAATTACAATAGAGAGTGCACTTCTAATCAGTTTGAGACTATTCGTAAAGATATGTTTTATTTTTTTTAACGTGAAGGATTTTTTACATTTCCTTATTATGAAGTCCGGTGTAGTTTCTAAGGTCTTACTTTTGTTCTACTAAGATGTTTTGAAAATTAGGAGGACCTTTCTTTTCGTGTACCGTAAAATCTGATTTAGGGAAAAATCGTTTATGTTTTTGGATAATCTTCATTGATCTTTTGGCAGAATGGTTAGAAAAAAAATAAACTATCGTCTTCGGTTAACAGTGATATCTTGTGGACGATTTTTATGATATTATTAGTAAAGCTGTTAATTAGTGTAGTGTAATGTAATTGATTTTTATAATTGACTTGTTTCTTTTGCACGTTTAACTTTTTGATTTTTAATTAATAACGGATTAATTCATCTAATTTTATTATTTGATTAAATTTTATTATTCTTTGTATTTATATTTTAATTGACACTTACTGAGAGGTTTCGTAACATTTTCTCTCTGATTTGGTCATTATAATTTTTCCAGAAATTTTATTTCAGTGTACGAGTATATTTATGGATGCCTGTAAGAGAAATATGGAGTTCGTAATATATATATATGTGTGTGTGTTTTTCCTTTTATTAATATTGTGATAGTTTATGTATTGAATGATTTTAATTAGCAAAATGATCCGTATAGTATGAAAACAACAAAATTTTATATATATATTTTTTTTAAATCGGTCACACTTCGACTACTACAGCAGGGTTGAAAGAACTTTCCCATTAAAGGTAAACAAGTCTTATTTGTTTATATACATTTATTATTCAAGTAAAAAGATGGCGACATGTTTAATAAATAAACAGGTAACTTAAACAGAAGACCTAGCAACTTAATAGGTTTAGTGTCTTCTTCATCCGGCCTGGACCTGTCGCATTGATTTAGACGGCGGTGACTAGAAAGTCCTACGTAAAAACGTTATTTAATTTCATGTTACAAGGTCGTTCGCTACACCTTTCTAATTATTTAAATAAATATATGGTATAATCTTCTTGAAACTATTATTATTATTATAACTATTATTATAGTTATGAAAAAAAACTCACTGGCTGTAGAGTTATTAATATTTTATTTTTTTAAATAAAGTTCATCATATTGAAACAACACTTTATTTATTATTATTATTAATATTAGTAGTAGTAGTAGTAATAATTATAATAAATTTAAAACGTCCGATGTAAACATAACAAAATAACCATTTTATTAAATGACTACAGAAAAACAAGAGATAATTTAATGTGATAACATAAAATATATATATACGTATGAAATAAGTTATTTCTTTTCCTTCGAAAAGAAATTGTCCTCCTTCGGAAGAAATTGTGACGCAGTTTATTACATGATCTTGTTGCACTATATCGACTAAACGGACCTCCCGCCCGTATATTTAACTACTGTCGGTGGGATGTACAACTTACGTATATTAAATATAAGGAAGATATGTTTGTACATTTGTACATTGAGTAATTAATTAGATAACTGTTTATTGTGGATAAAATTGTTAGAGTAAACGAAATTTATTCTTGTAACTGCATCACAGGTTTTTCTTATTCCATATTAATTCTTACTATAATATTAAACTTGAATATTGATATTATTTGGAGTTTTCTTTGAAGTGATCGTTCCATGAATTTGTAATAATGTAATTATCTGATTAGACTGATTAATTTACTATCTTCAGAAGAATTTTTTTTTTGTCGTAAATTGAAAGCATTACATCTTTAAAAGTAAAGTTAGATTAATTACCCGAGGAAAATATAAAACTAATATTGTAATAAATTCAGCTATTATAATGAATTATTTCACGGTTTACTGTATTAAGTTTATCGCTACTTACGCTGAATATCTATTTCACCAGGACATCGATCTGTGATCTCGAACCGATTTAAATGTCTACTGATTGGTTATTTGTGTTAGTTGTGATTCAGTAATTTGCGTTAAAAAAAATTAGCTTTGTTAAAAATAAATAGAAGAAAACCTAAAACGTTACAAATTAATCATCTTATTATTAATAAAAGAATCATATAACAGCATTTTCTTTCTTTTATTTACTAAACAAAATATTTCACAAACTTCTAGCCTGATGTAAATTAGTTATAAAAAACTCACTGGCTGTAGAGTTATTAATATTTTATTTTTTTAAATGAAGTTTATCATATTCAAACAGCATTTTAAATATTAAAGAAAGAAACTTGGTACCGTGCAGATACTCGATTTCGATTTCTACATAAAAAAAATTAAATAATTCATATTTAAAAAATGGTTAAAGATTAAACACCATATCATAACATTTTTAATATTAAGATTTAATAATTAACCTATAAAATATATATATATATATACTCATATATGCACATGGTGATTCAAGTATCCGTTAACGGTACTTTCTGAACTCATTTTACTATATTAAAAAGGTAAAATAATGAAAAAGGTAAATATTTATATATATAAAATTATATACCTGAAATTATACCTATAAAATTATATAAGAAACATGGGTACGGTAACGCTCATTAGCTAGTTACGGCTAGCGAAAGATTTCACCCTCATTCTGGGGCAAAGAGTCAAATAAAAACTACTGAAATTCTAGAAACCCAAATTAAGGGTTAAACTTGATGGCTTTTGATCAGATGATTGAATAAAACAAAATCCAAAACCATTGCTCCTGTAATTTTCATAATATCCGAAATAAAACAAAAAATTGTTGTATTAAAACAGGTCTTTTTACGTTTTTAATATAAAAACTTTGTTAAATGACTACTAATAAATGCGTAAAATGTATTATCAAAACTTGTAGAAAATTTAATTCTGAAAAAGTTGTGTAAAATTCTAAAAATTGAAAGTTGTGATATAAAAATTCTGAAATTCTTGGATTTCTAGAATTTCAGTAGAGGTTTATTTCACATTTTGTCCAGGAATCAGGTTGAAATCTTTTGCTAGCCGTAACTCGCTAACAGAGCATTTTCGTACCCATGAAACATTATATGAACTTTTTCATTATTTTCGCTAATAGGATAAACTCAGAAAACGCTGATAACACTACGTGAATCACTCTGTGTGCGTATATATTATATCCTTAAAAAAGTTAAACTCATCAAAAATAGAACATTATCAATTCAAAAATTCAAATAAACCACATTAAACAAAATATTCAAATCAATCTATATCTTAAATTTCTACAACTAAAGAAGTTTGATCGATTAAAATTCTTAAAAAAAAATATATTTTAAACTGAACAAAAAAAAAACTAATTTAAATTTATGAAATAAAATAAAATTCATAGGAGAAATTTTAAGAATTGAATCCGGTGTGAGCCAAAGCGCTGGTCTCTCGCCTTTCTATTTATTAACTGTATTTTTAGGTAAAGTAATTTGTGAATAGCGACAAAACTGAAAACTTCCAGTTACAAAAATTGAAACAAAACCTAAAGGATATTAACGGACTGTTTTGTTATTGCAGATTATAGCTGATGATCTTTGCTGATGATTTTAACAAAGATCAAGAACAAATTGAAATTTTGAAGGGAATCGTTGAAAGAACTGGACGGCAAATTTCATTTTAAAAAAGGGGAAGTAATGAAAAATCTAAAAATATACCCAAAAAAATTAGAAACAAAATTAGGGATCATTAAAGTCATGGAAAAATTTTAATTTTTAGGCCAAGTAACTTATCATTAAAATGGACTAGACAAAATGTGTTTAGAAAAACGAGCAAATAAACTGGAAATAGCTTTCCAATTAGCCAAAAATCTTTACAATAAAAATTTGTTGTCTTTCAATGCGAAATTCAGACAGTTATGAAACCTGAAAATTTTTACGTGAAAGAAACTTAAATATTAAATAATCAAGGAAGAATGGAGAATATTTTGAAAAAGGAAAAAAAATTCTAAGAAAAATAATAGGTCCAAAGTGTAAAAATAATAAAAATGTTTTAAAATTGAACGATAAAATTTCAAAGCATACACAGTTAAAAACCGGGGAGTAATGTTTTTACGGTCATTTAAAGAGAATGAATAAAGAAAGATTTTCAACTAATTTAATAATCTCAAATACACCTAAATAAATACACATACACCTAAATATATTATACTTATTTTTGGGTAGTGATGCACACACACACACACACACACACACACACACACAGACAGACAGACAGACAGACACACACAGACACAGACACACACACACACACACACACACACACACACACA
>JAAAKQ030062254.1:0-14662 GCA_010016005.3 Zanna intricata
ATTTTATTATATTATTTATCAGCTAAATAGCTTTTGTTTATTTATTACAGTCCCTTAATTGTTGACGCATTGATTTGTTAGACATTTGTCATCATGTTTATTAATTACATACAAACTAAAATGAAGAAGAATGTGATTCATTCTTGCTATTTTCATCTTACTATAAACATAGCATCCATTCATTAGTTATTTCTGTCATTATGCAGACTAGAGAAATATTTTTAATTCTCATTCAAGTGCAAGTTCTCATGTGTGTAACGCTCAGTTTTGTAGCTGGCTTTTGAATTTTCGGATATATGTTGTTCAATAAAGTGATAGTATGTTTATTAAATTAGTGTGTTTATTAAAGTGTTTGTTTTTAAACAGTATTAATTATTGTGGTGTATTAACAATGCCTTGCTGTTTGATTAATCATCCAAACAATTTCTTTTACATCTTGGTGAGGTAATGTAGTTTCAGAAAAGAAATAACTCCACTGATAAATAAGTTGTATGAATTGTATTTTGGATGTTAATGATTAGGACAAATCTTGGGCTCCTCATATTCGGTTTGTTTTTCTGTAACTTTGTTGATTGTTTGGCTCAATGGATCTTGTCACATGCCATTTACAGTACCAATAGTTTAGAGAGAAACGAGGGATCACACCACAAATTGTCATTTTTATATAATAAACTGGAATAACAGCTAAAACTAGACATACTGTTAAATAACCTGATATTCCCTCTGCCATGCGGCCAGTGCCAGAAACTCAGAACTTAGATGAAGATGAAAATGTAAAATCTTGTGCTGACTTATCAGGCAATGAAGAAAGAAATCCAAATGTTTTAAAAAATTGATACCCCATTTAATTAATCAGTCAGAATTAAATGATCTGGTTCATATTCTAAATTTATCAAAGAGTCAAGCAGAAATACTAACATCAAGATTGAAAGGATGGATAAAATAAATGCTTTCCATAAGTTGCAGACAGTCAGAAATTCATCATTTCTTCTTCAGTATGAAAACTTAGAATACTGTAATGATGTGGACTCTTTACTGGAAGCCTTGGAACATTTCCTAACAGATGGCAACTTTTTATAGACTTCTCAAAGCTTAGTTTGAAAGTTGTTCTACTTGATATTGGAAATAAGTACCCACCAATAGTATTAGTATATGCTGTTAAAATTAAGGAGTCCTATGAAAATATTAAACTTATATTAAGCAGGATTCAGTATGAGAAATATTTGTGGAGATATAAAAGTAATAGAGCTTTTACTTGGACTGCAACTTGGATACATTAAGTTTTGTTGGTTTCTGTGTGAGTGGCACAGCAGAGATAGGTAAAATCATTACATAAAAGAGCAGGGGCCAGAGAGAAGTATTGATTGTAGGAGAGAGGAATCATTAGTTAGTCAAGCATTAGTAAAATAAGAAAAAGTTTATCTTCTGCTGCTCTGCATTAAGGTACATTTATTCAAAAATTTTGTTAAAGCAATGGATTATAATGGTGCAGGTTTTCAGTTCTAAAAAAAAACAAATTCCCCTATGTAAGCAGTGCTAAAATAAAGAAAGGTATATTTGTTAGACCCACAAATAAGAAAATTAATGAGTGATCTGGCGTTTGAAGAATGTTTGAATGACTTGGAGGTTTCTTCATGGAAATCATTTCAAAATAGGATAAACAACTTCCTTGAAAACCATAATGCAGTAACTGCAATGGACTTGGATATAGCATGTCACTCAAAATCCATTTCTTACATTCACATTTGGATTTTTTCTCTAACAATCTTGACGCTATCAGTGATGAACATGGAAAACACTTTCACCAGGAGATATTCACAATGGAAACATGATACCAAGGAAAATGGAACCCAAGAATATTATTACTTTTGGAATTTTTAGAGGGATCTACCTACAGCAAATTGCAGCAGAAAATCCAAAATAGATTTTAGGCAAGTAAAAATGCATGTAATGTATAGTCATATTATGTTCACCATACATATTTTATTTCAAAAGAAATTTCAGTTAGAAAAAAAAAACTGAGCACAGTAGAGATAACTCTGTTACATGTATGATATCAGCATAAAAAAAATACTATAAGAATCACCCATTCACTCCGATTTAACAAACAAAAATTAAATTTTGTTGGTCAGTGTAATTTTTAATGTCTATTCTGAAAGTATTTTAAAATCTTTATGTGCAGTCTTCACTGCATAAATGGGTTTTTCTCTAATTTAATATGAACTTAAATCATAAAATAATTTTTTAGAAAATATGCTAAAAATCAGTCCAAATATTATTTTATTATTAAAATCTCACCATAATGGAACTCTTTATAGGTCAGATCACTTTTAATATGGAAAAAATGACTTAAAGGTGTTGTATTCAGAGTTTGAATAAATGTCTGGTTCAGGAGCATTGTCTTTTCTTTTTTTGACAATAGGAGACATGTATCAACTTTGATTCTCTTGAGAAATAGCTTTAAATTCATACAATTTTACAAGATGATTGTTTTTTTCATTGAGGGGAAAAATTCTAAATTCTTTGTCTAAGTGTGTCCGGTATTTTGATGGTATAGTTGAATATCCTCTATTATAGTTTTGAATTATTTTGAATTCAGGTCCTTCTTGACTAATTGTAAAAGGTGCATCATAACTTTTCTTTCTCTTAACATATTACTCTTTTAGTCATTTTTAAATACTCCTATGATCAGATGAATGAAAAGAGAAAGTTGAAGAATTGAGGCAGAAGACTGAGAACAGAAGGCTAAAGAACGCAACCAAATAATCTGTGATAAAGACCAATCTGTGATCTTTTTGGACTACCAGTCCAAAAAGGTTTGGTTTGAATTTCTATTCAAACGAAAAAGAAGGATGGAATGATGCTGAAACAAGGTCTCCATAAAACTCATTCTGGAGGTTGATATTCCCTAGTTTTTATTTCCTTTTTTCTTACTATAGGTGTATAAAAAAAACTTCATTTAAACTGCCTCCCAAATCAGTTTAAAAGTTTTTTTACAAAGTAAGTTTTGTAACTCAACAATTGATATTTGTTGTAATCTACAAATTTTTAAAATACATTGTAAGTTTTGATTTACAAATGTTAATTTGAGTCTTAAATTTTCTATATTTAAATGCTGACAGAACTGCTATTATAGTGAACAAGAGTTTCTGTTTACTGTAACCTTAAGTAACAAAATATTTCTTGTGAACAAAGCATTATATCATAATAATTATACTTATCAGCTTGTATCTATGAACCTTATATGTTATTGAAAAAAATTATGATTAGGTTAGTTAATAGAAACATGATTTTATAGACTCATTTTCATTTCATAAATCACAAGATGCAGTAGTATTAATTTTTACAAAATAGCTACTATTTGTAGTATTATAATTTTAACCATTTACTATAATACTAAATCTGTAGGTTAAGATTAGTATTTAGCACAAGTTTGCCAAGCTGTAATTCGAATGAATTAGACTTTTTAAGACAACCGATTGAAAACTTTATCATTAAATCAAATAAATATGTAGTGTAAGTTATTCTTGAGTTATTAACATTATTGCAGTTTGAAAAGAATTAATTATTCCAAGTCAAAACGAACCTAAAAATGCTGACTAAAGATTTTCTTACTTGCAGTTTTCATCTATTTTATGATCAATAAAATTCAGCTTTCCTCTATTAACTTTGATTTACTGTAGTTTTAATTTTAATTAGCCACACAATGAATATTAACACCATAAAATTTCACTCTATTCAACAAGCAGTTATAAAATTGCTAACAACTAAGAAGATAACAATGGAACTGAATAGCTGACACAATGCCAGAAGTGCACAGAAATTAAAGTGCCCTTGAAACTGGTTAATATTAAATAAAGAAATTTAATGTCAAGTAAAACTGATACCAGTTAACCTACTATGATAGATTTTACATATTACCAATATTATAAATTTTGCTTGTACAGGTTATATCTTTGCAGGAGCTGAGAATCATTTTATTATTTTTTATGCACTACTTGTCCGCACCAGGAGTATGCATGTATTTAGTTAGTGGAAATGATAAAAAAAAGTGAAGGTTTTCATGTCTAAAAACTACACAACAGGAAATGAGTTAATCTTCATTAAAATATTTCTGTTGCATATTAATTGGTTTTTATAATGAAACATATATTTAACTCAAATTTTCATTTTTATCTTATTTATTTGTTATTTTTTAGGAACCTAACAACCCTTTAACACTGAGATCTGTTTGGGATTGGGGGGAGCAGTTCCCTGATAGAGATATTGTGTTGTTCTATAATCCATTATATCAGATGCCACCAACTACTAGTTCACATTTTCCAGAACATCACGCACCTCTTGCAGCTGCCAGTGGAATATCTGTCCTTCAGTTTTGGTCACAGTGCTACTTTCGTTTTATACCAATGATTGAAATTATTGGAGGAGGTAAACCTCAGGTAAAACAAAAAGATTAATTAGAATCTTCAAACCACATTTTTAATGTAACAAAGCATTTTTTATTATTTTCATCAGGTAAAAGAAGAAAACAATCAATAAAAATGTGTTTTTATGCAAAGAGAAGGAAAAACATCATTATCTCTTGATGTATTGTTGTATAAAATGTAAAGAGGAGAAAACTGTAAGTTGTACATGAAAGTAACCCATCCTATCTAAAACTACCTATCAACAACATTGCCTCTATGATGAAAATAGTAATTTATCTTCCATCAAGTTTAAAATTCCAGCTTGCATATGAAACATTCCAAGCAATAATTTATATGAGTCTTGTTTTATTGCCTTCCTCTTTAGTAGTTTTTCCAGAGAAATTTTCTAAAGAGTAGTAGTACTTTTTAAAGGACAAAATAGTGTGTATAAAAATTCAGAGTGAATGTTGACTTATTTATTGAAAACAAATTTTTGTTGTTATATGTTATGTTCTTGGTTTTTATGTTAGAATTTTAATTTTTTCCTATGACTATTTAAAAAAAAAATTTATATATTAAAAAGAACACTTCAGAAAATAATTTGATTAATTAAATAAAATTATGATGAATATTAAGCAAGTTATAGACATTGAATCGATAAAAACTAAATAGCTGAATTTTTGCTTGGATAGAATGCAAGTTTAGAATTACAACATAATACATAAAAAATAAATTCTCATTTTTTATATATATCTTTTTTTGTTTTATAATTATTAAATATGGTAAGAAATTTGTATTTTTTGATAAAGTTTTTTAACATAAATTCATGATTATTGGTGTCAATCTCTACAATGAAGTGGTATCATTTTTGCCTTTCATCTGGAAGATTGTGGATTTGAAACCCAGTCAAGCTTGGTATTTTTTCAAAGTTACAAAAATTTATTTCCTCTCTATGCAATCAAAAGCAATTATAATTCTGCCATCAGCCTGTAATTAAGATTACTGTAAAAATATATATATTTATACTCTGTCGATGAATAAGCGATGCATGCAAGAAAAAATTATACTCTTTATTTGAGTAAAAATGTATAAAATCATATTGCTGAATAAAATAATTATATTGTATGACCATCAAAAAAATATACTGCAAGATACTCCTCCTCTCAACTCTTTACAAGTGAATAAGCAGCTGCATTCATGTAATCATCACTCTGAAAAGGTTTAATGCCCAAACTGCTAAGGATTGTTGATTTTTCAACTTGATGATAATTGAACAGTATTGCCGTCACAAATAATTGATGATTCTAAATCTGAGGATGCTAATTTAGTCTAGAATTTACTGACTTCATTTTCATTTATGTATTTTATTTAAACATTGTTTCCGATTGTTTCATAATTTTTTATGAAGTAATGAAACTCATGATCTAAAAAGAATGCAATCCAAACTTCATCAATCTTAAAAAACTTTAAATAAAGTATATAATCACCTTTAAAAGTAAATGTAGATGTTTTAGACTGTAAAATGTTTTGTGTAATAACATAGTGTATTATATCAAATGTAAACATTTGTGTAAAGCTCAAAAATTTTTAACTTTTGTTATAATTATTCTTATGGAGAAATAGGACCCACGTATCAAGTAGGTGAAAAGCTATTAAGAAAAGTGTTAACAGAATTAAAATTCAAGTAATCTTAGATGTCTTGCTGTAATAATATTTTCTTCTGAAAATGTAATCTATTACTGCCTAATGTTTTATAAAATAGGTGTTATGTAATAAATATGCTTATAAATAAAAAGAACACATATGAAATTTTTAATTATTTGTTAGACCTACTTTATTAAAGAATTGCATGACTTTCCTGACTACGCTGGGCCCCAGAATCAAGGGGACTACTATTTTATTGACTCAAATTTCTTTAAAATGAATATTAAATAAATTAAAATCAGTATCCCAAACAAAATGTTAATTCTTTTTTTTTTAAATTGGGAACTCCCACGTCAAAGGGGGCTTTTTTGTGACTTATGCTTACAAAAATAAGTTTTAGGCATTGATAACTGAGAAATAAAAAAGAAAATATTTGATTTTGGGACTTTCTTACTACAGGGACAGTAGTTGGTAAAGTTAATAAAGTTTCTCCGAATTGGATCCATTGATATCAAAAATATTCGTGCGAAAATCTCCCATTATCTTCCCAAATTTTTTTTTTTTTGTAAATCAATTATTATTTAATGACAAACCAAATCAAACCTCTATTTTCATATGTCAAAACATTACAGTCTTTTGCAGTGGTCCCAGATGAGGTTTCTTCTGGAATTACTTCTTGTAATGTGTGATATTCCAAATAGTTTTGTGTGATATTCCAAATTTTTTTGTTTTACTATATTTTAATGTTACCTTCCCAAATTTATTACTGATAGAAAAATTCACATATTCTGAAAACTATAAAAAGTGAATATAAATTGTATTTCAGTGTATATTCAAAAGAATGTAAAGAAATTCAATTGTTGCTCATAAATTAACTCAAGTATGCCTAATTTTCTTTCACATAAAAAAAAAACTTTTTTCTGATAAATAGATTGATACTAATATATAAGTGAAATGATGTAAATAAAACAGAAAAATATCCATATGAGTAAAGAATAATCCATAAAAAAAATGATCATGGAGATCATGGAAAAAATCAATAACACTAATTATATAGGAATTTGTTTATGGAGAAAACATTGACAATTTTAACAGTGTAATAAATAGTTTAAATGGCACAGTTATTTGCTGAATTCAGCTACCAAGTATATTCTAGTACTATACACTGCCAGAAATTATACAACTTTCTTGATCACTCAGTCTGCTTAGCACCTGTTCATTGCAGCATGGTGATACATACCTAAAAACATTTCCATAAGTATTAATGAAAATGTTTTTCTAGCAATATCTCTAGAAATGTTTTTCTTATTCACTTTAAAAAGATTATTGTCTTTATTTTGACAATAGTTGGTTATAATGCTCATGTACGTGAAGGTCAAGCTATTCTTTAGTTTAGTTTTTACTTTTATAGCGAGTGAATAATTTTTTTCAATACTTGATATCTATTTATTCATACAACAGTAACAGTTTGCCAATACCTGATAATAATCGCTATGATGGATGATAAGAATATGTAGCGTGTGAAAAATAACATACATAACTGGGATTCAAACTTGGAACCTCTAGATGAAAAGCAGAGACCACTCTACTATACAGATCAGTAATAATAACATAACATTAAGATTCTTAATATTGTGTTTAATATTTGTATTACAGATTGATTTAACAAGTCGACTGTTATTATCACAGATAGATTCAGCTAGCGATGAACTTGTATCACCATTGCATGTACGACCAGCTGTTGCACCACCACTAGAAACACTCAGCCAAGTTGGATCATTCTTTCCTTTTAGTCGTCGTCCAAATGCTGGACCAGTAACTGCTGCTCTGTTGATCAGTTCGTTATCATTAAACCAGAGTTTTCAGTCAGCTGAAATAATGTTGGATTCTCAATCTATATTAAATGCACCTGACTGATAGTAGATATGCAGTAGTGATATACAATAGTGTTAAATGATAATGACTGATATTTTAGGTAATCTGTGAATTCTCAGCGCAAAATAAAGTGGTTTAGAGTACTACTTACATGCACATTCACACATCACCAAAAAAAGTGCTAAATCCAAGTACCTGTAAGTTAGATGTTTGAATGCCTTATCAATCTAAACATCTTAATTTAATTTTTAATTTTACAGTGGTGAGAGATTAACTTAAACTAGGATTAGATATACAAAAAGGATATGACTTCCCTTAAAAAATTATGTACAGGAAAGTAAATTATATATAGTATACATCTACAAGTAGTTATAGTTTTGTCAAGTAATTTAATCAATTGCATTCATTTATTACCAGCTCTTTACTTTTTGTTGCCAATAAATTAAATGTAATGTAACAAATTTAATACAATGTTACCAAATTCATAAAATATTAATGCATACAAATTGCTAATTAATGCTGTAAAATAATATGTACAAGATAGTCAAGACCTTTTAATAGTACATTGCTTGCATTATTAAGAGGATCTGAATTTTGAAATAAAAACATTTTGTAGCAAAAAGCAGGTTATAACGTGATTTAACTGAATTAAAAAGTGGTCAGAATTTGGGTTTTCTTCCAGCTGGTCTTGAATTCATTTCCTAACAAAAGTTTTATTATTTTATTTAATTTGCCATCAAGTAATAATTTATAAATCTAAAGCTATGAATAGTAAATAAATGAACATTTATCCTATACATTTTTTAATTTGAATAAGATTTCCTTAAATTTAACCTATTCAATTGTTTCCACTTTTTCCTTATTGCATAAAACTAAAAATATTAAGATATCAAAATTTCAAGAAAATTATATTTTTGTACATGTTATTTCTTCTTTTTTCATTAATTTAATTAATCACGATGATATTTTATACTGTTCTAATTTTTATGAAAGTGATATATTGTGTTTTTAGAAATTTTAATTTATTAAGATCTTTCAGTCCCTTTGAAATTAAAAGCCAATTTGAGATTGAAAAATTATCTTCCATCTTCTGTTTTCATGCATATTTTCCCTAATTACAATGCATAGTAGATTTTCTTGGTGAAGGTCCTGAAATTTGTTCTACATAGGTTTTCAGTGTACAATCTTTCCCAAGATAAGGTATGGCATTGATAAGATATTTTGTTTTAATATCTTAATACCATATTTATTTGGTTTTGACAGCAAATACATTTTAAACAGAAAATGACCTCTTAAGCCAAGCAGTTGTATATCAGTTATCAATTACGTTTTTAGGTATAATTACTTTTATATAAAACAATAACTTCATCCCATATTTCTCTTATACGGGTGAATTTATAATTCTGTTTTTTTTTCCCATGTATTTTTTTAATTGAAACATAAACGATTTAATAAAAAATCAAATCTATTTTTGCAGATTGATGATTGATAGTTTCATCATTTTCAACTGCTTCTGAATTAGTTTCATGTGTTTCTATTTCATCATCCTTAACATCACTTTCATCATCGTTTTCACTTAGAATACAGTCTTTTCCAGACAAAGAACTTTCATCAAGTTCTGATAAAATGCCACAAATTTCAAAACTAGTATTTAATTAATCACTCATACTTTATAAAAAAAATGCAACATACTATATTTCAAAATGAATGGAACAAATATTTAAATGATAAATTAAGAAAAACAATATTACATTCATTTATTTACAGTTTAAAAAACAATAATTCTACTACTGTTTTAAAAATTCTGTGTTTTCAACTCTGAGTGCAGATAGAAAAATACTAATGTAAATCAACATTTTTCCTGTGAGACTACAGCAAACTCACTGACAAAAAACAGATATAGTTGTTGCTATGTTGTCAAGGCCAATACTGATGGAATAATGTTTTAAAAGTTTAAAAGGAAGCTACTAGGGAGGTAAAGTAATAAATCTCATCCCTTTCATAGTAAAACCTATTTTTATAGGGAAAGGAGGGGGGGGTTGTAGTCTTCCAGACTACATGTTAAGATTGTAGGGTTGAAAGTTTTTTTTCTTTTGTGAGTTAATAAGAATCAAACTTCACATCTTACACTTCTGATATAGTTATCAATTTATTTATTTTAAAAGCTTAGTTATAAAACTATATAGACTATTGAGGAGGATGAATTAAGACAAATGTCACTTATTATGTTTAGTAGAAAAACACATAATAATAAGTAGTCCGCTTTTTCACTATATAGATGAGGTAGCTATTAATAGTATGGCTGTTATCCATTTTTTACAATTATAAATAATTTTTGCGAGCAATAAAAAGCTTTTAAATTGTAAAAAAACTTGTTTAATAGAGTTTAAGAAAGGTTCTATACATCAGTAAATGCTAAATAAATCAATTTATAAACACTGATGCTAAGAAAGTTTGCATTTTTTTTAATAATATTATATCCTTAACTTGTTATGGAGAAAGGATAAGATTTGTTTCTGAAAGGAACAAGAGTAGATATTTTGTTACTTAGCATCATATAAAAGCATTTCATTATAGAAAATTATGGCTGGAAATAAATTTGTTTTAAAATGTAAAAAAACTACTTCTTCTTAGATTAACTTTCATCAGTCATCTGAAAGTTAATTTTAACTTCAAAACTGCTCTTCCTCGTTTAATCTTTATTACAATTCGTTAATTACATATAACATTTAACAATTAAATCACATTCACTTTCCACCAAATTATGAAGCTCATTTCAAATTAATTGATGCCTTCTTCTGTTGTCTCATTTAAAATGATGTTCTTGAAGCAGTTTTATTGTAGTTTTCTTAATTGAGTTAGATAAAAAATGAAGTTCCAGCAGATTTTTTTTTATCATTCCTTTTGGACAATTTACTGATAAATTTTCTTCCAGTAAGTAAATGAATTAAAAAATTTTGTTGCCACATAGTTGCATAGTTGTTACATGTTTTTGTATTAAAAAACCTTTCCCTCAATTTAATTTCAGTCCCTCTTTATCTAACCCTATTCACCTTTTTTCCAATCTTGGGTAATAAAGACTACCCAGTCTGATAATAATTTCATGGTTTCAAAAAGTATTCAAGTCAGTCTCTAGGATTGATGATAGTATTATGCTGTGTAACTTCTTTTTTTATTCTTCTAAACATCCAGTCCAGGGGTAAATAATGTCCTCATAGAGGAAATATGAATTTAATGACTTAAGAGTATTTACTAGCATACCTTGGAGGCAAAATATTAGCATGAATATCAAATTATGAATTCTTATTTCGCCCCGTAACTGTCAGCAAATAGCTATTTAGCTATCCACATGTAAATGAATGCTTCATCCATAGATTGTTTTTCTTTCGAAGAGCCTTCATGTATTTTAAATGGTAAAAATAAAATTTGCAGCTTTAATGGGCTGCCTGATATATTATGTTTGCTAATATTCTACCTGACAAATGTAGTTAACTAAGTATATTTTCAACATTTTTTGAAGTGGCATTTCTTGTGAACACCGTATTTAAATTGACAAATATTGTCATTTCTCAATGTTTTTTTAATAGATTTCAAGTTATACTCTGGAGGAATAATCATTCATTCAATAAAGGTTTTGCCATACATTTCTGTGATTTATATAAATGAGATATCTGGTTGCTACCACATTTCTCATGGGCTACAGTTTCAGATAAAAAATAGTGATTACAAAATCAGTGAACTTGTTTTTGTGCATTTCCTCAAATTTTTATATACTTTTTTCCCCTGTCTTCTGGGTTAGATCTTCATTCAAGTACTGCACAACCAGGCAGTGTCATTTGCCTGTAACAGGCCTTCCTACCTACCAGATGTAAATCCAACGTGGCAGGTTGCCCCACCGGGCCTGGATTTCATCTTGCCTGCTTCTAATGTCTAGGGTCCAGTGATACAATTCCCGGGCCCCACCCCTTCTGCCAGGTCTCGGTCTTGAGTTCTCCATTGCCCACTCAAATGGAGGATACCCATACAAGTACCGGTTCAGGTCTTTTCCCCAAAGATTTTTTTTTAGATGCTCAGCAAAATCCAGTTGGAGGAACCTTCAAAAGCGACATTCCATAAAATCAGGCTCAGAATGGATCCCTGCAGGACTCCACCTTGCATTTGAAGATACAGTTCTCCTTCCTCCACCATCAATGCTCTGTCCCAAAGGAAGTCCTTAATGGTAAGCTCTAAAGCTATATCTTATAGTTCTGAAGTTACCACATTCCATGGTACACTATTAAATTCATTGCAGACGTCCAGGAGAACCATCAGGGTATCCTTCTGACCCTACAGGAGCCCACTCTGCAATCTGCAGTCCATTTGTTCACATGACTAAAGATATCTATCATGGATTTGCCATGGAAGAAGCTAAATTGGTTTTGAGATAGACCCCTCCCCCTTCTCTTTGAGTTCTGCAGGAGTCGTTCTGCCAGTAGTAGCTCATAAATCTTGCCCATTGCAGGAAACATACAAATTGATCTAAAAGAGTGAGCCATGCTATCACATGTGGTCTTGGGAATTAGTATCAGTCTTCTGCACTTCGATGTCTTGGGATAACTATTCTCGGTCAACACCTTGTTTACAGTTTCAAGAATCAGTCGAGGTTGTCTCTTTGCTAATTCTTTTATTGGGCTTCCACATACCTCATCAAGTCCAGGGCTCTTTTTACTGTTCCAGTCAGTCTACAGTCTGACAGACTTCTACTATACTGAAGCAGTAGACTTCTTCGCTGGTGATAGCCACGTTTTGGCTTCTTCAGATAAAAATAGTGACTCCGCAGCCCATAACACCATAACACTTGAGCTCTTGACATTCTCAGAGAGGTGCATCAAAAATTTGTCATTATCACCTGGTACACCCTTCCCCAAGGGCCATCATTTAAGTTATTTACAAGTTTTTCTCAGGCAAAACATTTGGAGACTTTAATCTCTGCTGAGTAAGGTTCCTGGCTCTTTTATAGGCTGCTACTGCCTCACTTGCCTGTTATGATTAATTTCTTCAGACCCACTGGATATATATAGGTTGCCAGTGGTCACCGAGCGTAACCTGCTAAGTTCCTTTGTCCACCAATGTACCTTCCCACGAGTGGGATCAACACGGGGTCTGTCCTTACAAATATAAAATATTTGTTTGCTGTCTCTGTGCATAGTGTGATGACCTTGTTTGTGTTCTCTTTCTCTTAGTTTCCTTCTAAAGGGCTTGTTAACTTTGTACATTAAATTTATATTGTATTTAAGTACTATTTTATTCAGCATAAAAGAATAGTTCTTTTATATGTTTTCTTGGATACAATTGAGCACTTTTAGCAACACTTGTTGAAAAATAGAGTTTGGATAGTTTCTGGATGTTTATGCTTTTTCCTTCCTTGTCTTTAAGTCATGGAATCACACTATCCTGTTCTCTTAGCTCGTCATCGTACATTTTCATTAACAACATTTTTTTGTATTGTAAAATATAAAACTCTTTTCCTTACTAAACAGTAGTTACTCAAAAGTAAATCCTTTTAGTCCTCTCTGAAGGTTTACATTATGTACTTAGTTAAGCAGTAATTAATGATAGCATTTCCTTTGTTGAGTTGAACTGATGCATATAACGTACTTTTCATCAGAAAAAAGGGTATATTAATTTATTGCTTTTACACTATCTGTATAACAATAGTAAAGTTATTTTTTTTGAGAGTAGTGATATTTAATAAATAAAAAGTTTTTGTGTAGCACAGAATAAATATAGACACTTTCACATGTGCTGTAAATATAAACTGCATTTCAATAGGCTTGGGATGCTGATATGTAATAAAACTTTTGGTTAATTGAAGAAGACAACAGAAGATTTTACTTTGGTAAGCGATCTACCATCATATTGAGGTCTGCCATACCATTATATATATAGTTTGTATATTTAATGTTAATTAGATGTGGTTAAATTTGATTAGGTTATGTTGATATCATATGAAGTTCAGAACATAGAAACAATGTTACCTAACCAACATTCACTTTGCTCACTAACTTCATCTGATTTACATTAGATATACAAATTAGATTAGTTGATGCGACTTTAGACCTCATGACAATGGTAAACCGCACCCAACAGGAAACCAATTCACTTTTCAATTTCCTGAAGCTTGTAATCCTGGCATGAAATTAAAAAATAAACTCGCTGAGTTAGAAAAACATTATTACTTACACTTTTATTTCTCTCACTTAACTAAAAATTTGAGTCGCAACAACTCAATTTCTGATTCTGATATATGCAAAGACCATTGCAAATTTAGTCATCCTACATTTGTTATTATTCTAATTGAAGTTTAGAATTAACCTTAAATGCCTAATCTTAATGATTACAAAATGTTGGGAAGATGAAAGTGGTTGGGTGGAAAGAATATTGTGGTACATCATATGTTTTGTTTTCATGCCGCTAATCTCTTAATTTATGAAAATCTGCTGCGGACTGATATCACTAAAAATCATCATCGGATTCCCAGCTTCCTTTATGAATTCTTCACTTGAAGTTAAGTCACATTTTGTTTTTGTCTTACAGGTTTTTTAGTATTTGCTTCAGATCGGTTAGAAAACTCAGTTGTAGGTCACTCATTTTTTTTTTGCTTTTGTGAATTTTCTTCTACAATCTTAACTGAAAAAAATTAAAAGTTATTTGCTAAATGGTAATAAAACACAAACTTCAGTTCAACTTCCTGGACT
>JAAAKQ030062254.1:14762-25863 GCA_010016005.3 Zanna intricata
AATACAGAACAAAATCATCCCACACTTAAAAATTAATAAGTCATGAGTAGTTATATAATTTTAATAGAGTTTTATAAAAATGTTATGAAATGTTTATTAATTTTTAAAAATGAAAGGGGAATAAAAATTAGCAAATAGAATTTAAAAGGATAAGTACAAAAACAAATAAAATATCCATACACAGAAACAAATGTATTTATTTGAAATGTATATTATACAAAAAAAAATTGTAAAACTAAAAATACTTTTAGATATATGTGAAAAGCCAAGCACAATGTACAAAAGCGCAGGTCAAACTGTTTTTCATGATTTTGTCAGATGCATAATCCAGTTTGTGAACAGTTAGGTTAGAACAGCAAGTATAGTAAGATAATTATTCTACACAGTATTAAGAGCAAATTTTGCTTATAAATGTACTTGAGTGATATCTGATCAGTGAATTAAACCCTCAGGTATTTATTTTTATTTATGATTTCTATGTAGGAATTTCTAAATATAATTTTTTTTCTTAATGACCCTCCTCCCCCAATTACTATGAGTTTTTTTACTTATCTAGTTTTACATAAAGTTTTTTTTTGTTGTATCATATTTTGTAGTTCCCTAACCTTAAGATTAAAATTAAACCATCAGGATATTATAACAGTCTGAAATTTAAATTTCCTATTTATTGGCTGCTATGCACCTTTTCATGAATATCATAATGCAAACAGGAGATAGACAATGAACACCCTTGGTTCACTCTATTTGATGTCTGTAGTAATTCAGTTGGGCCATTTTTACATTAAACACAAGACTTCTTACGTCATAAAGACTTGTTAATATGTTTAGAATTGTATTATAAATTCTGTAAATAATAATTTGAAAAAATTTGTGTAATTTTAATTCGGCAAAGACAAATTAAAAGTCAATGAAAAAGTTATAAACCTTTAACTAAATTTAAAAATTATCTTTCAGTATTCTTTACATGAAGTCAGATGATACTCATTGTATATTGCTTCTAATTACCCATTCTGCCAGTCCTTATAATAAAACTGTAGAATACCCAGCAGTTTTATTCCTTATTAATGATTGAAAATTAAATTAATCTAAATTCAGCAATTGATTGAACCAGTAATCAGATCACATTTAACTTACTGAACTTAAAGTTGTATATAATTACTGAAACTCAATTTCAATCAATCTTTTTAAAACTATTTATTACTTTATACATGTAGCTTAAATTCATACAAATTCTTGTACACTTCATTATAATCAAAAAACCTTTTTTATCTTGGAAAGAATGACTTTTCTTGTATAGCCTTATTACTTTTTTTTTTGTTCCTTTGCATATTCATTGGCAAACCATTTTTGTTCCCTTACCTTTCTTGATGGATAACTATTTTATAATAGATTATAAATTTTAAAAACTTACTGTTTAACTGGAATTTTCTGGCACATCACTAACTCCTCACAGTTCCAATATATTCATCCCTGAAGTACTTTACATCATTTTTAGATCAAGTAAGTTTAAAATTTTAGAAATCACCATTTTGTTGTGAATATTATATTACAGTTAGCATATCACAACAAGAAAACTATTCTCATAATATGTTACAGTGGATAACAGTAGCCTCTACTGTTAGTCATTCAACTAAAAGTATTGATATACACCCCAAATCTACTATAGCCCCTACAAATATATTCTTAATTTATTATTTATACATTAATGGGAGGCTAGAATGATTTCTTAACTTGAATTATGGTTGAGAAGCAGTCATCTTTGTTCCATACCATATTGCAGCTCATGAGTTTGGCCAAGTATGACTTAAAATGATGACACTTATTTCAGTTTTTTCCAAATACATTTGATCTTGAATATGGACCTAGTACTAGGGTCAACAAAATTGCACATATGATTGATTTTGAAGTGTCCAAGTCCCACTTTTTACAACTCTATTATTTAACATATTTTCTTACAGTCTGAATATATCTTTGTTCTCTCAGCAATGTTATTTTTTCTCACCAAAAATAAGGTTGCTTTGTGAGTGGTTGAGCACTATCACTTCACTTCTGGTTTGCTGATATATGCTGCTGAATAACCATAATGGATGTTTGCGATAGCAAAGAAGCTTCATATCATGATCCTTTTTATACCTCATAACAGCGAATAGACTTCCATAGCTAAAAGTAAGCACACCCTTTTCTTTGCTTTCAGGCAGATTCCATGTTTGCATCTTATACTGTGAAAGTTATTAACAACAACACTATAAAGACAAAATGTACAGTATCACACTATTTTCAATGAATAACAAACAACCAATTGAATTATGATAAAGGGTAAAGAAAAGATTTTTATTCATTCCAAAGAAATAAACAGATAAATGGAACGGTAGTCGTTATCTATTGTGCAATTTCAATTGTTACTGATTGAAATATTATAAGTTATTCCCTCTACCTTATTGAAAGCAATTCTACAATACAAAATTTGAAAAAAGAGGAGAAAGTCAGGTGGCTCCATGTTGATACGTAAGTACACTCAATTTTAAATAATACTTTTATTTTACTCAAATTAATTTAATAAAGTTTTCAGTTTAATATAAATCATCCTACCATTCAACTTCCTATCTCCATTAAGATACACCGGTATTAAAAAGAATTCTCTATCTCAATGCTGTACAAAATCAAGCCTATGTAAAAAGAAAACAAGATAATATTAACATACCCGAATAAGTAATATTTTTTCTTTTTCCTTTTATGCAAAGTAAATTCTGTCTTTCATTGTTGATGAAGTCATAATAATTTCCATTGAGGGTACCAGCAGCTTTGGTATTCAGACTCATTGACTTAATGATTTTGTGGTATATCTTTCTCTGTTTATTCATCACTAACTGTGTCAAGATTTTCCAAAAAGAAAATGTATAAATTCTTGTTGAATCTAGAATCTCCTGGCTTGACAGACTTAAGAAGTTTGTGTACAAATGAACCTTCCTTTTTGAGTTTTATTTAAAAAAACAGGGTCAAGTTTTTTTTTAGATCCCTTAAGTTTGAAGTCAAACGTAAAGGTTTACCAGAGCTGAATAAGCAACTGTTATTGATAGTTCCTTGTTTCCATTATGGAGTAAAAGTGTTCATATTTAGAAGAATCAATAAAATTGTGACATTCTGTAGGTTTATGGTCTGTTATTGATTAAAAAATCCATTGATGTCAAAACTTACAAAAAGAACTTTACCGTTTTTAGACATTGAAAACGCAGCATTGCTTTTTCTGGAGATTGTAATACATGTTCCATCCGTAATCTAGAGCCTGGAATTTTGATAGGCTCAAATCATGCACAATCGTTTAATTTTGATAGAAATTAAGATGGGGTTCATTGGATGTCTGATCCTCAGTGATTTCCCAGTTATCAGCAATTCATCAATCACAAGTTCTTCTGTAGTTGTGTCATCTCTAGTGGGAAACAGAGTTCGAACAGCACCTAAGACTTGTTCGTTGGACAAGACTGGAGCACGGTTACCAATCTTGCCCTGGAAAATTCGAAACCCGGTCCTGATCGATGGCCTCGTACATCCGCCGCCAAAATTCCCTCTTGGTCGATTTAATTGCTGCCTTAAAGGCCGAGCCGGCAAATGGGAGGCTGGAGGGAACCTCCATGCGGCAGCTGAAGGGCCCTCCTAGCAACGTTCCGAAGATTGTCGATGCGGGGAGACCACCAATAAGCATGTCGTGCGGAGTTACAACAAACCCGCCGCCGTTGGTCCCTAAATCTGACCAATCCTCGTTTGGAGACAACCTTTCTTGTAGGCTGCAGGATCCCAACAGAATCCTGGGTCGAATATCCAATAAGGAAGTGATCAGAAAGCGATTCCTCCTCTAACACAGCACAGTCTATAATCGGTAACATGATCCCCGGAGACCAGGGTCAGGTCAATCGTTGACAATGACCCCTGGGGAAAAGGTCACCACGAAATCATTAATGCACACAAAATTCATTGCCGCCATTCGGTCTTGAAGTTGCAGGCCCCTGATGTTGGTAATACCCCCAGCAAAGGCGTACGATTTAGCATTGAAATCACTGGCGACCAGGAAATTCTCAAACCGATGTTGTCGGACCTCCAGGAACGCTAAATACCCCACTAGCCCAGAGTTTGGCGAGCAGTAACAGAAGAACACCGTAACGATTCCAAAGTTAGCCCAGATAAACCCCCTGCCAATTCCACTGGCCACAAAAAGTAGCGCAAATCGTAAAAAAACCAATCGTTGAGATGAAGTTCACTAACCACATCGTACCCGTAGCGACCGAAGCGGGTGGCTCAAAAATGATTACGACGTCCGTTGACCGATGGAGGGCCACATCCCAGCAGACATCTAACGAGCGTGGACTGCAGTGTTCAGTTGAAAAAACTTCATTTTTGGTTGGTACAGCTATCCAGCATGTGGCCCTCCAAACCACAAAGCACACACCTGCGGGGGATGGTACACTGGTCTCGATGATGGCCGTTCAGACCGCAGTTAAAACATTTGTTAATGCGGTCGGGCACTTTACAGCTCTCCGACGTATGCCCGCCCCAGCAATAGTCTTCCTATTCCCGTTTGCGGACGCGACAGTGCACCCAGGCCACCTTCAGTCGTTGCGTCACCAAGCGGTTCGCCACCTCATGAGTCGTGATAACTGTGGCGTTCTGTGTAGAGCCGAAAGCAGAGCGCAAGGAGGATTCCCGAAAGACCGCCTCCGTGCCCACCACCCGCCGCACTGTCTCTTCCATTTCCTTCTGAGTAATAGTATCCTCCAAACCGATTACCATGTGCTGCAAGCCCACTTGCAGATCTAGCAGTAGCTGTCTTCAGTGCCGCAGCTTTCTGTGCGACTGTACACGAATACGCAATTCCGCTCCACCCCTACTGAAAGAGATATCACCAACTTCCTAATGTGACACGGATCGTTTCACTTGCTTCACGAGCTCAGCATACACCGAGACATGGGTAGTCAGCCGACCGAACGACCACCGTGCCGTTTTCCGTCTCGGCAGGGGTAGAGCGGCGTGTCGGAGGTGTGGCATCACTACAATTTTTGACTGATGACTGCTGTACCACAACTTTGGCTGTAAGCCCTTCTGGGCGGCCAGATATAGAACCAGACGTTCGGTGCACCGGCTGATCCTGTCAGAGGGAAAAAGAAATGCCGGCTCCGGTGTTTCCTTCCAGACGCCACGCAGGGCCGACAAGATCACCGCCTCACCCTGAGAGAAATCATAGAAGACCATGAACCGCCGTCGAGGTGCCGCATCTTCATTTCTGCACAAAAATCCGGGACCGGTCCTCCACAACATCACATGACCGCCCTCGGACGGTCGCTGGGAAAAATCAATAAACCGGAACTAGTCCATTCTAATCGCCGAACTATTAGTCACACGAGTCACCTGAGCCATGACCTTACTCGTCCAAGACAGGCCAGCAAACTCCAATAGCTCTTCATCAGATAGGGCTTGGGACAGAATTTCTCGGAGGGGTCTGAGTCCTAGCATCCACTCTAGGCATAGCAGGAATCGGGTCCAGCAGCGAAGTCCATTCGATGTGCGATAATTTCCTCTCAACTTATAACAACCGGTCAACAACGTTTCTAAAGTCCCTCTTAGTGGTCGGGTAATCTCAAACCAGCCTGTCCCACTCGACAGCCCCAAACTATTCTCGAAGAGCCTCTAGTGTCTCACGGGCGTTCTGCGTCGGTAACGCCCCCCTTCCGGGATCCACGACCGTCCACATCTAACTCCTCAGCCAACGAAGACACAGCCACTGTGTTCGAAGCAGCGGAGATACCAACGTCAGCCCTTACTTTTCTTTTCGGCCCGATTTACGGCGGAGACCGTGATTTTGTTCGTTTACAAGTCTTCAACTCTTTATAGAAGTTATCTTTCGACCTTGCTGGGAGCTGGGATGATGCAAGAAAATTCAGACGAGGGAACTGACATAGGGCACTACAACCCAAATCAAACTCAAGTATGCTCCATTGCCTGATATCTGACTCCACGCCTTTTGTCTGCCTCCTCCTAACAGATTTAGCCCTTCCAGACAGAGAAGCAACAGAAGCCTTGGTCTCAGACACTGACAGAACAGTCACACATGACACAGGCTCCCCACCAAAACAGGGGAGATAGCTAAGTTCATACACCTCCTTGCAACCACTCTCCCCGGAGGAGCCAGACGAAGAACACTGATTAATCAACACACCGCAGAGTATCATGGGAAACCCTCTGTTTGTCTACATCAGGATGCAAAGCAGACCCGTCTCTGGTATTCACGGATATTTCTTTCTCATCCCCGAAATAAATAAGACATTTTAGTGAAAAGCAAGTAAAAAAATCAAGAAATATTTGTTCAAATAAGATCAGTACAAATGGTAAATAAATGTAAATAGAACTGACACACTGTCTGAAGGAGTTTTCCGACCAAAAGTGCCACCATATAAACGATCAATAAAGTAGTTAAAGGCTGTCAAAAATACCCAAAAAAACCACAATTACAAAAAAAAAGCAGGAAAAATTAAAATATAAACAAAATCAGTTGTAAACACTTAAGTAAACAAAGTTCCCGTAACCTAACAATGCTTGGTTATCAAAAAATGAAAAAAAAAAAATTAATAAACTCAAGTACGTAAATCAGTCAAAACACTGAAAGGAAATAAATCAGAAAAAAAAAACGAAATCAAATACAGTGCATAACAAGTCAACCATGTTGAGAAATACTGATCTATTTTTATTCATTGATTATGATTAACTCCTACTTAAATAAGAAACAAGTGGATAATTATAAGTAAGCAATAAGTCTTATTTAGTCATTTCCCAGTGTTTTCTGACATAAAATTGGCGTATTCAAATCCTCCTAAACTATTTTCTTCTTCAATCACTGCTGACCTTTGTTTTTTAAGTTTGTTTTATCGCAGCCTCTTTGTTTTAATTAGTGTTCCTTGGACGAAGCACACAGTTCTTGCTATCCCTACTTAAAGTGGTCCTTATAAAGTTAAAATTCCTTTTGCAACAGACAAACTTAGCTGCCAAAATTATTTGGCAATCCTTGATACCCAAAGGCCAAAGAAACAAAAAGAATGTAAAGATATCTTCAGTGGGACATCAGCTAGCTGAGCATTATATTTTTTACTGCAGAAATAGGTTTGTAGTCTAAAAAGATAATCTTTTACCTACACAATAATTCTCTCCTAAAAATCTCACTTAGTAAAACTAATTGTATTGAAGCATCCTGCATAATGGCCAATAAACATATCACAGTATAGTAATGTAGTTAAGACCACATCAGTTCCCATAAAAATTTGTATGATCTGCAGAATCTTATCATTATCACATTTTATAAAGATCTTCATAATGCCTGTTTTTAAGTTTGCACACTTACAAAATATGCATAATTCGTCAACCCACAATTTTCAGTACATTACTTGTAGTACTAAGTGGCAGCGTCTCGACCTTTCATCTGGAGGTCTATGGTTCGAATCTCGGTCAGGCAGGGCATTTTCACACACGCTACAGATGAAGTACACACACGTACAGATGAAGTATACACACGCTACAGTTTAAATTATATTTTTATTTATTTAAAACTCAAAATGAGCAAAAGTCAATGTAACACTTAATGACCAATCTCATGAACTCATAGTTTGATTCCTAATAAGCACACCACAGTTAGAGGATGGGATGATTTGTAGTGTGTGTGAAAATGCCGTCTGATCAGGATTCGAACCCAGGACTTCCAGATGAAAGAACGAGATGCTACTGTAGAGATGATGCCATGGAGGCCGGCAGCTAACAAGCATTTTCATTTTTTTTCATCTCATTCTCTTTTAAAACGTGCAAGTAAACTGCCTAAAGTGATAATAGTAATAACAAAAATAAGTTTTTGAGATTAATTTACAAAACTCATATTTAAATGTAAAACATTCATTACAAACCTAACACTGTAGTTAAATTGGAAGAAATAATTTCTGTCGATTGTATTAACAGGTTAGCACTGAAGTGAACAAAATGTGTTTTAAAAATATATGTGGATGTTGTATGAATACTGAGATTATTCAGTGATATTTTTTGTTATTATTAAGTAATAATCTAAGTGTGGGTATGAATGATATATTTTTTTTTATCTTATTGATTTACAATTATATTAGAATTATGGTATATTTATAGTAAATACTTTTACCAGTTTGTTATTAAAAGTATATAGTTTTATAAATTTAAAATGTGGAAGTAATTTTGTTAAATTTGTTATGGTTGTATAGTTTATACAAATATATTTAACTTAGAACCTGAAGCAATTCTGTGTGTCTAGTTTTCTTTATGTAACCAAATAAACATATAAAGTCAGACTGTTTTTGTTTTTTTGACATTGATGTATTTTTATTAAAAATGGAGACAAACTATGAATTGCTGGTATTATTCAATTTTTTTAAGTTTCATTAGAAAAAGATCTGAATTATGAAAAAACTCTGTGGAGCCTTTATTTGATAACCTTTTGGTCCAGTTTTATTGCTCTGCAGCCATACTCTTTGATTCCCGAGACTTTTTATCATTTTCTAAATGGAAGTCCTCTTTAAAAGAAAACAGTTTGTGAGATGATAGAAGAAATAGAAATAGAACAGGGCTCATGAGATTAAAGTCATGTTCAAAAAATTTCTAATAGTCTACAACCTTTTCAATTTATCTGGTATTCTTAGCAGAGCTTTATTGCATAATACTGGAGTATGCTTTTTATTTGCTTCAGTTTACTGAAGACAGATATTCACAGTAACAGCTCAATCAGCTTAATCATATATATATTTTTTTTAAATACTGTGCATTAATAAAGAATAAAATCTGTAAAAACCTGTCAACAACTGGAGGACACCAGGGCTTATTCATTATGCATTATAGATATAATAATTATATGGGAAAATGATATACAGCAGTGCTATAGACTATGTATTAGTCAATGAACAATAATAAAATATGCATTGAATAAGTTTCACATTTCTCCCATTGGATATACTCTATACGATCAAATTCATTAGGGTTTTCAATAGCAGGGTATTCGTTAAAAGTAACAACAAAGTTAAAATAGCAAAAAAATCCACAGAAAAAAGGGATTTATTTCTTTTATGTTTTGTTTTTAATGTTTTAAACACAAAAACAGAACCACCATAAGGTATTACAAAGAGGATGATGTGTATGAATGTGAAGTGTAATCTTGTACAGTCTGAGATTGACCATGTCTTAGAAGTGGGCGGTTAATTGAAGCCCACATCCACCAAAAAACATGGGTATCTATGATCTAGTATTCAAAACCGTATAACTACCTTTACTAGGATTTGAACCTTAGAACTTTTGACTTCAAAATTAGCTGATTTGCTTAAGTTAACCATTCGACTAGCCGGTGAGCAGCAATACCAAGCTGAATAATATAAAAACTTTGGAAATGGGATTAAACAACCTGATTGTGTTTAAATTATAAAAACAATTATTTTTTCTTATTATATGATCAGGACTATTATAAAAAAGAAACATCCCGATGTATTTTTTTTATATTAAAAATAAATTACCTAATTAATCATATTACCTTTTTTTTCTTTTTTTTTTTGCTTAACCTCCGTTTAACCATTAGGTGGTTCATCTTCAGAGGACGAGATGAATGATTTATAGCATGTGTCAAAG
Source organism: Zanna intricata (assembly GCA_010016005.3). Taxonomy (NCBI): domain Eukaryota; kingdom Metazoa; phylum Arthropoda; class Insecta; order Hemiptera; family Fulgoridae; genus Zanna; species Zanna intricata. The sequence continues at coordinate 24,429 of JAAAKQ030062254.1, forward strand.
TGCCCTGCTGACTGGGATTCGAACCTGGGATCTCCGGATGAAAGGCCAGACGCTATCACTTGCGCCACAGAGGCCGGCGCGAGTTAATCATAATAACTTGCCAAATTGTAAAGTATTAGAACTAAAAATTACAAAAAAGAAATGAACAAAATATTTGATAAAAAAGAATTCAGTATAGGGTTAAAATACTTACAAATATAGATATATTATTTCTGAAATACATAATTACCAACCAATAGGATGTTAAAGGTAAACTACTAATATTATCATTTGTAAGCATACAAAAATAAATATTATTCCTACACGGATAATAAAAAAATAAATAAATACAAACATCTGGCATTAAATTTATTTTCTTTATTAGAAAATTTACAATATTGACATTTTTCAAATTTACAGAATGTATCAAATGTTCATAAATCAGTAGCTATATATCAAATTTTAAAATTAACAGTATTACTATTTCATTCAAAGTAAACTTGCAATAAATATTTAAATTCCAAAATTTGTAAAAAACTAATTCTTAACTTATATTTTAACCATTAAATTTGCAAAAATAATTAATGGAACCAGTCAGTAATGTGTTCCTAACACCAATATTACTAAAAAAAAAGCACAAAAATGATACGCTTGTTAATTTTTTTTAAAGAGTATTTATTACAGACAAAGAATATTTTGTACAACAAATTTTACAAAAATTTTGTTCTTATTCAAAGTTGAAATGAAGTTCAACTAACAAACTAGTCTGGCTAGTAACCGGTTCTGAGGTGATATTACCTCAAACAAAAACAAAAATAAATGAAATACTAATACTGATAAAATAATTCAAATTGGTTTTTTAGGTGACTACTATTAAAAGTTGTCATCCCAGTATTATTTCTTTCACCATTAATTCATTTAATAAATCATTCAGCTATAACTAGAAACACTAACACTAAATTTATTATAAATTAATAAAATTTTTATATTAATATTCCTATGTAGCTCAACAAATTTAAACTGATACAATTAAAATGAAAAATAATTTACATCTTATGATTAAAAACTATGGTATGCAAGAATGTAACAAAAATAAACATAAATAAAAGAAATAAATTATCAACATTACAGCTGTTTTAGTAATTATTAAAAAAAAAAAAAATAATAAATAAAAATAAACATCAAAAAGGAATGAGATATTGATACAATAAATGTTATTGTATTATTATTTTACTTCATTTATTAATATATATATTAATAAATTTATTCAATAAATATATACATTTAATCCAATATTTACAATCAATTTATTAACTGTACACCTACAGAAAAAAAAAACCATGAACATAACAATATATTTATAAATTGTTCATTCTTAAATATATATATATATATATACAGTATTTAAATACAATTATATCATTAACTTAAAGTGTGTATCCTCTTAAATTAATTT
>JAAAKQ030062255.1:0-15773 GCA_010016005.3 Zanna intricata
GTATCCACGATCTAGTATTCAAATCCGTATAAAAATAACTACTTTTACTAGGATTTGAACCTTAGAACTCTTGACTTTGAAATCAGTGATTTGCGATGTCACATTAACCACTAGACCAACCCGGTGGGTTACTCTTTTAAGGCTAGTGTAAGGTTTCTGTGTTGTATTTTCTTTTTTTTTTCATAAAATGTTATTGTTTTTTTTTCATGAACTGCATAACATTTTCAAGAAATGTGTAGAGAAGAATCTGTACAACTTTAATATCATTTAAATCACTTAGCAATTTTAAGAAAAATTTCAAAATTAGGAGCAAATATTACTTTGAGTATCACTGGAGGTAGATATTTCTTACATATTTCAGAGTTCCTTCTGAACTGAAGCAAGATAATGTTGGTTTTGAATACTTGATTTGCACCTCTTTTCACTTCCTTAAGGATGAATCATTTAAAAATTCCTTTGTTTTTAGTAATACTGTACTAAGGAGAACTTTACAGCCAGATTTCAAGTTTCTTGTTCTTTTTTATTTTTATTTTTTTATTTGGGCTTCCTTTATTAATTTAACTTTATAAGGATTGATTATCAAAATATTTTTTTTGCTTTTTCTAAAGGTCCTCCTTAGGAGTAACTATGTCAGATTTTAGTAATCGGTGTAATTATTAACTATATTATTTTTTTTTCTACCTCTGGGACCACCGTTAGGTATTGCTTCAGAGGATGAGATGGATGATTTGTAGTTTGTGAAAATGCCATGCCTGACCAGGATTCGAACCTGGGGCCTCCGGATGAAAGGCTGAGATGCTACCACTCGTGCCATGGAGGCCGCCGTAATTATTAATTAAAAAGTCAACAAGAGTTTCCTATTTGTATAACATCAGTTTCAGAATTCTTTCCTTGAATGAAGAAAAAACCACATTCTAGCAGTGCTTATTATATTTGAGAGACAGCCACTCCACATTTTGAATTCTCCTTAGGGGTTAATAATTAAAATATTTTTTTCTTAATTTTCCTAAAGGAATCTCTAGTTGTTTGGAGAGAGGGAGAAATTGTTGATAGTCAGTTAGGGCATTTCTTTTTATCCATAAAAATTATTTATATTGCGAAATAAATTATTTTAAATGTATGATCCACATGCTAATTTTACTAATAATATTTAAATTTCTTTGTATAAAATAATATTTGTACTATAAAAAATTTTTAATATTAGTATCCGAGTGCTTTCAGAGTCACTTCTTCATCATCAGGAAATATTTTAAATTATTAATTTAATATTCATGTATATAATTTATGTATAATTATAGTTAAATTGAAGTTAAAATTGTTATGTTCACAATAGTCAATGAAATAAGTATATTTTAATAATTATTGTTAATTAATGAAATAAGTTATATGTTAGTGAAAATGTAACATCATATTTCTGTAAGATATCTATGACTGTTATGAGATATGAAACAAAATAGTACTGACCTATTAATTAATAATTATTGTGCAGTTTGTTTATACAGGATATCATTATCGAATTTGACTTGTTTGTTCATTAATGTATGTATTATTATTCAAAATATATGAAGTTTTTCTAATATGCTGGTTTTATGATAATTGTTAGTGTATTCTAATATTTTGATGAATTCGTCAGAGTTATAATTATGTCCAGTTTCTAAGATATGTTTAGCAAAATTAGAACTTTATTATTTTTAATTTTACAATTAATATGTTCTTTAATTCTTTTGGAGAGTGAATGATTTGTCATTCCGATATATTTTAGGTCACAGTTTTTGTAATTGAGACTATACACTTCTTGTATAATTATTATCATCATTTATTGTTATAGAAGGATTCTCATTGTTTATGTATTTTATTATTTTTTTATGTATGCTGTTTTTAATTTAAATGTTTTACATATATTAATAAATTTATTATAATTTATACTGTATACAATTTAATGTATCCATTTATTGTATTATTACTCATTAGTTTTACTTTGTCCTTTATGTATATTTTATTTTTTATTCTGATATATAATTTATTTATTAAGTTAGTATCATATCCATTGTTTGAAGCTATATGTTTAATGTTATTTATTTCATTATTTAATTTTATATCATTGTGTTTTAAGTATTTGATGCTTATCAAAGTAAAAATGCAACATAATATTGCATTTTTATTAATGTATAACTTACTTTATTAACTGTCAATCGATTATTATGAACATAACAATTTTAACTTCAATTTAAATATAATTATACCTTACATAAAAAATTATATACATGAATATTAAATTAATAACTTCGGATGATGGAGAAGTAACTCGGAAAGCGCTTGGATACTTATACTGAAATTGTTGGCAAGTGGAAATATTATTTTAATACCAACAGTGCCAAAATGCTTAGAGAATTAAATCTAAACCATATTTAAGTTCTGCATGTGTGTGAATGAGTGCACATATTTGTTACTGCAAATTAAAATCTGTTTGATAATTGGTTGATAAATGCCAAATGATTAATAATCTAACCATAAACATGAGCCACATGGTTTTTAATTTTGTAAGTGGGTCGAGCTAGTTTATATCAGAATATTCTGCATAACCACAACACTATCATCCATACATAAATACTAATTTAATAATAAATATCTAAATAGTTGATTTTTAAATACTAATTTGTGTTGATTGTAATAAAATAATTCACTTCTATTTATTTATTAAAACCAATTTGTTTATAGAAGGCTATTATTATCATAATGTACTATTAAAGAAATAATTCAAATGGCTAATATAATTTATATTACATTCTGTTTTTAGTAAAAAAATAATAATAATAATAATAAATAAATAAGAATTATTTATTTCAATTCCTTGCAAATGAATAGTGTAGTGTACATACTTGAAATATTGATGTTGTTATTATATGAATGGTTGGATGGCAACTATTGCATTAATATTAATAGTATAGTGTGCGGTATGAATTATATTCTACTTTTGTATTGTGTTTTCTGTTGTCATTTTGCGCCAACATGTTTTTGTTTTATTCTATTTCATGTTTTATTATTTATGTTTGTTGTACTCTTAGTTTATGATTTAAATGCTTTGCCTTGATTTTTAGTCGGATGCATTTTATTTATGTTTATTAATTATTTGATTTAACATGCTTTTTTATTGCTTTTTTCAGGCAGTAGTCTAAAATATTATTTATTTCCTGATTTTTTCCCTTTTTATTAATTTCTTATTAAGATTTTAGATAATCTTATTTAAGATTTTAAAACTTATATTTTTTTATTATTTATTTATGATTATTTTTGTGTATCTTCAGTCTTTATATTACAGATAAAATTATACAGTAGTTAAATCTACCACACCTAAATAGATCATTATTTTAATTTTATTCAAACAGTGTATAAATGTACTGATGTAAGAATGTAGGAGGTATCTCGACTACTGTAGTTGTATTCTATTTCATGTTAAAAATATTAGTGCATTGTATATAATTCATTATAGCTTACATGTTTACTGATAAGTAAGCGAGTGATCTGTTTTTAAAGTAAGATTGGCTTATTTTAAAGTCTATCACAGCATTACCATTATTCTTAGACCAGGTGCATGTTAACGGTAGTTGAACTGTAACTTGTTGATCCAAAGTTAAATCTCTTTTGAAAATTACAAGGTGGGAGGGTAGCTGGTTTTAATACGACAATGCTAATACAATGATGCTAGTGGAAATAAGGTACTGAACTACGATAGTAAAGATCATGAATACATTATGTAGATGTGTAGTTTACATTCACAAGCACACATGTAAAGTTTTCTCTGTTTGTTGATTACAACTTTTTAACTACTGATAACAACTATTTTTAAATATGAATAGTCTATCTTGTCGATGCACTAGTTAAACGTAAACTGATTGAAATATCAAATGCAGACCTTAATTTAAAAAAAACCAATAATAATAATAATAATACAAATATTTCTACAATAATAGAAATTTTTACAGCATTCTAAAATGCTGTAGAAGCCAATAAATCTAAACTTATTAGGTCCCCTGCAAAACTGAATAAACCGATAACTATGTTCAGATAAATTAAAAAAAAGCAACACTTAATAAAATAATAATAATCAAACACGATAATGATTTGTACTCTTCTTTACTGTGCCTAAAGATGCCAATTAAGATTTCTAATTTTATAATTATGAAAAATGGTATACAATTTTACAGCATTTGCAAAAGATTTGTTTATAAACTCGTAAGTCTTTATTTATATATATGTTGTAATTTTTTCATCAGTGTGGTGGGTTTGTATATATTCTTATTCTAACTGAATTGATAGAGGTTTATCAGTCAGCAGTAGTAATCATTCATGTTTTTCATCAAAATTCTTATTTGATAACGGTTCGGCATGATATTGGTTGGTCACCTCTTCTTTATTTAAATATTAAATTTATGGCAAGAATCAGGTGAATGGAAAATAAAGAAAAGGAAGCTCCATTTTAGAAGGTGTGAAACAAGGATGTTGTCTCTACCAGTTGATTTAAGCTTGTACATAGATGAAGCAATACATATGAAAGAAAAGTTTGAGAATGGAGTAACTGCTTAAGAAGAAAAAAAAGTTAAGATTTACTGATTATGTTCTTTTGGCAAGAACTAAAGATAAGATAGATTTATTACATCAAGAGAAATTCAGTTGCGAAATAAAGTAAATCAAAAGGGATTGAAAAGAGATAGAAAGAAGGATAATGAAGAATTAAATGTTAAAGTAGGAAACCTATTGTACCAAAATTTGAAAAGAAACTGTTAATATTAAATATAGATCTAAGAGCAAGAAAGACATTTTTTTAAAATATTTGTGTGTATCATAATATTTTATGGTACTATAAATAGGACAATAGGAAAAATAGAAAGTAAAAGAATTGAAGCCATTGTGATGTATTGTTTCAGAATATGATGAAAATTAGGTGAATCAATAAAATTTAAAATGAAAAGGTCTTAAGATGAGTAGGAGAAAGCGAAATGTAAGGTAGAGTCTTGGCAGCAAGAGGAACTTGCTTGGTGAGCCATTTATTATGATAGCCACATTTAGTTAATGTGGTGATGGAGTGCCATGAAGAAAGTAAAAAAATGAATTGGAAAACAAAGATTAGAATGTATAGAACAGAAATTTTGGGATGTAGTAGATATAAGTTGTAAATATATAATGTAGTAAATATGTTTAGGTAAAAAGATCTAGAACTTAACAGGAAGGAATATAGAATAGCATTGAACCAGATCACTCACTAACCAGTCAAATGAAAATAAAAGGGAATATTGTTAAATTGTTTTATCATTCAGTTTTGTGTAACGCATTAAAGAATTGCAGTTGTCAAATCAATGAAGTCGCATTAGGTTTCTGCCCCTTGATCTTTCTGGATTCTTCAGAATCTATACAGCATTTTTCCTTTTTTTTCTGAGGGGAACTCTTTGATAGGCACCATGTGATTTCAATCCACATGTTAGTGTAAGACTCTTCCTTGCAGGCCTGCTCACTAAAACCCATCTCCCTCAACAACATGGGATGTCAGGGTCACCTTACAGTATTATCACAGCACTCCACGTGTCTTTGTCTCCATCTACATTCTCATTACTGGTCCTACACCTTCAGCCCATCGGGGTCCTATGGTCTTTTTTTTACCCCGATCTTGGGGCCAGGGATCTGCTGCTAGAGAAATCAGAGGGAAAAATTCACTCCTGGATTTCTTCTGCCACCTTTGTTTGGATGATCTTAACCAACATCATGGGCACCATGTGCCACAAACATTTGGTCTGCACCATAGTCTCAGTGTTGTTCTCTGGGGTAAGCATGACAAATTCTCCCAGAATGCTACTGTATGCTGGAGGAACTGATTGCACATGAATCCGGTATGTTTTGTGGCATCTTCCTCCCACTCCGCGGAGGGTCTCAGCATCTGCACAAACAGATGTGTTTTAAAACACCAGTGAGCAATAAGGAAGTGGATCGACTCATATCACAGGTCCTCATGTTTTTATTACAGCCTGAATTACATCTGATGAATTCAGATGAATTACATCTGAATGTCATGGATCAGTCTGTAGGTTCATCTGCCTTTCGTCAATTCATCCTATCTATTTCTTCTATTATTGATTCTTTTCATTCTGTAAATAATTACCTCTACTCCTCCTTCTGTTGCTAAATTATCTAATTCTGGATTCCTTAATGTATGACCTACCAATCTAGTTCTTCTAATAAGAATTTGCCACAGGTTTTCTTTCCAATTCATTTTAAAACTTACTTAGTTAAAATATTAACAACCTATTTATTTTTAAACATTCTTTTACAATACCACATTTCTAATTCCTACTTTCTTTGTCTTTCTGGCTTTCCTAATGCCTGAATTTTTATTGTCACAAAATATTCTGTTTTATACAAATTCTTTAAAAAAAATCTAATTCCAAAATATTATAGATACAAATACAGTATTTCATTTGTTTTATCTAACTTTATAAAAGTAATTCAAGGGTTTTTGGTTTTCTATAAATTTAATGTTTTAATTTAATCTTCAAAATTCTGAGAGATTCTGCATTAGAATTATAATAATCATTATTTACCTAATTACACTGAAATAAAATAGCTTTTTGAAGATAAATTTTTTTTTTAATTTGAAATATTTTAATGGTAATGTCATTTTTAAAAATTTAAGAATATGTCATCATTTACATGTGTTAGTCTATGTACTGACTGGGATTGACTAGGTATCATTAAATTTGATTAATCATTCTTTTCATTAGAAATTGACAAATAGTAGCAGAATTTCTATATGATATATGATTTTTTTTTTATTGAGATGTGGTTAAAATACTCAACAACTTTTAATTTGTAGCTATGGGTTTAAAAATAAAATGAACTAAGAATATTTGGTTCTTTACATTTATTCTGGTTCCTTTTCTTCACCTCTACTCACATTACTGTAATTAAGATTATTTTATCTATGAATCATTAATTACCTCATATAGTGGGTGTTTGATGGTTGGTCTACCTATTTTTATATTCCTAACTGCTTTGATTTTGAAAGAAAAATGGCATATTTTGTAAATCATTTGTTTATATAAACTTAGGTGAGTTTAATTTTATAGAATCTATAATCTCCTTATCTTAAAATCTTCTGAATAAAAAAAAAAATAAATTTTGTCGTGTAGGTTTTTTTTTCAGTTTTCTTAGGCTTAATGGAAAGATATGCAGCAGAATATTTTTGGTGTTATACCATTCAAATGTTATCTCATCTGCTAACAGTACAGCACTTTCCCAATGAATTGTTTAATTAGATATTAATAAAGCCCATAAAATTTTTGAAAATGATTTAAGAAATAGGCATAATGCATGTTAAGACCATGACATCTCGCATAAAGCACTGCTCATTCAACAGTTTTTACTCCATCAACTCAGATCATTCATATGTATAGAAAGTATGAATTTGAGCATGTCTATTCTTTTGACCAAAAGGTTTGTTTTGAGCTAAAATGTTTTTGATGCTTGAAAATTAAACCTTTATTGCTAATTTTATTTTTAAGGTAGTAATGTTTTTCTAGCATTCACATGGGTACTGTTTCTGATAACTTAGGTTATCTTGATATCTAACAAGTAAATAATTATCTTATCTTGATAAACAAACAAGTCACTGAAAGCACTACTTAGTATTGTAGGATATGTTTGGGAAAAACAGTAGTGTCCATCATACACCATTTAAAGAAGTGATTATATCTTTCATTAATAAATATGATAAGAATGAATAGTTAGTTATAATAAAATGCAGGCCAGAATTTAAGTTAAAACAAATCTCATATAAAGGGCCATTTTGTATCCCTCCCAAAAAGCAATACTGGATTAGCATTCTAGCACCAGTGTGCCCTTGTGATTACCCCTTTGATTACAGTTCTAATTGCCATGCTGAAGTCCCATTGTCATAAAAGCATATGTTGTGTATTACAGTATTTATAATAAACTACATCTTGCAATTTAATGGTTTAATATTTATTCTGTGATAATATTTTTTGACTTCAGATACCAATGACAAAAGCTCTTCTATATTTAAGTTTTTGTTTGTGTAGGAGATATCTGTTCCCCTTTCTACTGCATTATATGAGACTTAAGTTCAGATGTAGTCTGCATGTCATCAATTCTCACCAGCTATGTTCCCTCCCCACTGATGCAGCAACTACTTTGATTAAGATAACTTTGATTGAAGTACATGAATAAATACAGAAAAATTATATGAATTTTAGAGTTAAGGGATAAGTATATATATTAAATGAAGAAAAAATGTATTTATGAATAAATAATAAACAAAATGTAAGGTGACATTGAAAACACTTCCAGTTATTTTAATATGTACATAGCCTACATTTTTCATGGTGCGTAGAAAACTTTTATACGTGTAATATTGATAGGCATTTTTTATTTTTTATTAAGTATCTTCTTGTTAACCTTGTATGTCAAGAAATAAATAATAGTTAAATAGAAAAAAATAAAAGTTTAATTTACTTTGAAATAATTATAATTATATTGCAATTTATGTTATTAAAAATAATGTATGTTGTTTATACTATGACTCATATTACTTTCCTCTTCAATTATAAGAACATTTCAAAGTTATTAGTAAATAACATGAATGAGAAGCATTAAGTAATTACTTTATTTATGTATTTTTCTTTTATATAGAAAAAGTTTTTAATTTTGTAAATAACTCTGCAGTGGTAATTATTTAAGAAAAAGTATGTCATATATCTTTATTTAGAGAATTATGAAATTAAAAATTATAGTCGGTTTATATCCTGAGGTTGATATGTTAAATTATTCAAACTGGAAACTGTTTTATTCTAAAAAAGTTATCATGTTACTCAAAAAAATGTACTTGTATAGAATGAACTTTACACTTATTATTAAGATATATATTTAATATCAAAATTTGAATTTTTACTTTTTCAAACGCTAAGTTAATGTGTAACAGAAAGTCAACTTTATTGAATTTTCAGTCCATGCCAAAAATATTCTTTCATAACAATAGCAAAAAATTAATATTTTTTGAAAATTTATAGCTCAGAAAGTATTTAAATAAAGAAATATATGTTGAAGTCAACCAAATTTTACATAAATATTTATTCATTATTACTTTTTTTGGATGTTGTTGTTTGATCGGCTTTTTATTCTGAATATGAGGCCAAAATCTTCTAATACATGAAGAAACATGAAACTGAGGCTAGTACAGATAGCTAATTTCACAATCATGGGTACACAAACAGGTAATGAGTAATATTTATATAACACAGGTTGTATCCAAGTAGTTTATATCACAATAGTTTTTTTTAACAGATTCTGAACTTATTTTTGGGTAGCTATTTAATATCAAGAAGAAAATACCAAACAATACTGTTTCAGTTAGTGTTTTTTCAAGCTGGTCATCACAAAAGAATCGATCGATGATGTGTTCCTAGATACTGTACGAAGGGTATGTAAGACCTGGAGGTGCCTGAGGTACTGTTGAGAGATTACTAAACTATTCAGGATTGTTGGAACTATTTTCTATCTGTTATGGGAATTAAGAGGCTTTTTGGATAAAGCTATGCACTTCATTATGTACAATTGTATAGCACATCTTACTTTCATATAGCTTTATAGTTCTATATGTTTGTATGGTTTGCAAGGATATTTATGAGAAATTGGTTTTGAGTATTTTGAAATTGTTGATCTAATTTTTTGTTTTCTATTTTAAAATTACTGACATATTTAGTTAATTGTATGGTATATAAATATTATAGTAAGATGTAAATAAATTTATAAAATTAACTTTATTATAAAATTTATAATTTAAATTTATTTAAATAAATTTATTTTATTACAAAATTACAATTTACTGTTTTATCAGCATATAGTCTAGTATAATCTTATATTTTGACATCTAGTACTCTGGATCAGGTCATATATATATAAGATATTATACTGTATCACTTTATTAATGGTACAATAGATAAAGGTAAAAAGGATAATTAACCCTATTTACTTCTTTTAACACATAAATCCCTTTTTTACATCCTTTAGAATGTTACAAGTAGTTGCTACTTCTAACATGCTCCTAACTGTTTAATGGCATCTTTTCATTGGCACTATGGTCTTCTTTCATCCATGAATATTCGTAAAAAAACTATTATATCAATATGCAATAACTTTTATATTGCAGGTAAAATTGTTAAGGAATCATTTTAACATTAAGAAATTTTCTGTTGTTTTTTCTCTAAACATTGTTTAAAGCTAGTTTTCTTTGTACCAATATTACTATCAGTTGTTGCATAAAATTGATGTTGAGCTAGGAGTTCTGAACTGAGACTTGCAGGAGGATTTTCCCTTTGAAACATATCTAATAGAATAATGTTTAATATACTGACCTGACAAAGGTGTATTTAAACAAAGTAATATACTTTTATGATGTATTGAACAACCGTTATCAGTCAGTTTGTGATAATGCCTTAGAAATGAGAAAAAAATAACAGTAATAATAAAATTACATCAAACCATCAAAAGAGTATTGTGGCGATTAAAATTATTAAATTAAAAAAAACATGTTGATTAAATTTTTATTTCAAAGATAGATTAAGGCAAGCAGAATTTAACACCATCGACCTTTACGTGTAAGATATCTTTACAATTTCTCTAAGACCTGCATTTAAATATATGTACATAAATACATACATTCATGTAACCCTGAGGCATATTGCCGGATTGAATAGGAGACAAGAATACTTGTATGGGAGTTACCGACTAATAGTAATGTGTGTCAAAAGTTTGTACGGTATTTTACTTTTTAAAAATTAAAAGGATAATAGTGTGCTGCTTCTTTCATTCTTTTATACGCTTAGTCAGTTATTTATTTATTCTTGTTTTATTTTTTGTTTCTTTTTTTAACATCAATCAAAATAACTTTGCATAATAAGAAACATCACTGACTTATGTTTGGCTGTTTAGAAGGTAGAATACCTATAATGAATGAGTTGTGTTAGCGCTTATAAGGGAAAGCATTTGTTTATTTTATTTTTAATTCCTTTTTCTTTTTTTTTTTGCTAAATGGAATTTTGATGAATCAACCAAAAATGTATTGGCCATTTATATTATTTTTAATAATTTAAACATATTATTTAATGATGTAACTGTTTTAGGTGTATTCTCGCATAAATATATATTAACAAATTATTTATACTACAGGTAAATAAATATTTATAATATGATAACTTTTTTGTTTGTCCATGTAGATTAAAATTTAAACTCTGTTACGGTGATAAATTTAAAATTATTTTAACTCATATTTATAGAGCAGTTAGGGGCAAGGAGGTAGAAAGGTCGAGGGTATCAATTTTTTTCCCTTAGTTATTTATTCCTGCTTTCATATTAGTAATACTTGCAAAAATTTAAAAAAAAAAATTTCAGTAAGCCACTCCTTCCTCAACTATTTCAATTATAAAAATTTCAGTTAAAATTAGTTTTCATTAATTCTACTGTAATTGAATAAAATTAGTATGATTGATCACAATAATTATTGGTATAAATTATTGATGCTAATGTCCTTAATTTGATAGACATTTCAAAAGAAGTGGGGAGGATAATAAATTTCAGTTATTGATTATATCTCCTTATTTGATTATAATACAAACTTTAAATTTTGTCATTTTAATTTTATACATAAGATGCAGGTAAATTTTTGATTTAAAAAGTATTCTTGATAGAGTTGGAAAATTCATCATAATGTCAGGAAATTTATACAAGTTGTTGGGTTTTTTTTTTTTATTATCTACTCTTATTATTGTTTTATAAAAATGTATTAAATAATAGTACTCAGTCTTATTTGACAAATTTTAGTTTTAAATGCATCTCTTTGTTATGAGTGATATTTATATGTTTATTATATAATTTATAATTATTATAGTTTCTTATTTCGATTTAACTAATTTTCAGTTTTGGATAACAACAAAGACAATTTATAAAAATGCTGAGTATAACCTGCTCAAAACTATTATATTCCATAAATTTTTTATAACTTGTAATCAAAAACATACGAGGGCTGTTCAAAAAATATGTAGACAAACATCATAAAACAAAATATACTTTATTTATAACTTACATGACTGGGTCCCCTTCAAAGTACTCCCATCCCCAACGTACACACTTATCCCAACGGTGTTTTCACTTTTGGAAACAGTCATGGAACACTTTTTTTGTGATGTACTTTAGCTCTTTCGTCGGATTTGCCTTGATATCAGGTATCATCTCAAATCTTCTTCCTTTTAGAGGTGTTTTGAGTTTGGGAAACAAGAAGAAATCACAAATAGCGAGGTCAGGTGAGTAGTGTGGGTGGGGAAGAACAGTGATGTAGTGTTTGGCCAAAAACTCACAAGTTTTGAGGGCTGAATGGGCTGGAGCGTTGTTGTGATGAAAAAACCAGTCACCACTCTTTCACACTTCTGGCCTTTTCCGCCAGATAGCATCTCGCACACGCTTAAGAACTTCGATGTAGTAAGTCTGTTTAACTGTGGAGCCTTTGGGGAGGTACTCATGGTGGACAACACCCTCAGCATCAAAGAAAACTAACAGCATCACCTTGATCTTGGAATGAACTTTGATCTTTAAAATGTGCATGCCACTTGAAACATGTCACATGCTTCATAGCATCATCGCCGTAAGCTGTCTGGAGCATATCAAAAGTTTTACTCGCAGATTTTCCGAGTTTAACACAAAATTTCACAGCAACTCTTTGCTTGTTCAATTCACTCATTGTAAAATCCGCCATATGACACGAACAGCACTTCACAAACAACTGCATAGCTAAGCAACAAACAATGATATTTCTGATTGGCAAACTGCCTTGTAATCAGCTGATCTGTACGAAGAAGGCCACACTAAGCGGATTTCCCTGCAATCAACTGGGCCTGAGCAATTCAAATAGTCTATGTATTTTTTGAACAGACCTCATATGTACTCAAAGTGATTTTAGTTTATCTCTTTGGTATTTATATTTTTTTTTAACATTTATAATACATTGTGTGACTGGATACTTATTTAGTAATACAACTTAGAATACGAGGAGTGAGTAAGGAACTTATTTACCTTTAGGATTTTTTTTTCTGTTATGAATGAATCATATACGTATAGGCATTTTACATAATTAAGTTCTCAGAAGTCTTGACTGTTTATTAAATCTTATTGTTATGTTGTCGGCACTTTAATAACTTAATTTCTACTTGATTAAAATAAATTTTAAAATGTGGGAAAGTAATATTTATCCTACATGCTTTATTTACTATAGCATGTATCATTCAACATTAAATATTGAAGTTGTAATAATTATTATACCTATAGATTACACTAAACTCTGGACAGGAAATACAAAGGTGACAGGGGCTTTAATATTAAAAATATTTGTTGTGTATATAATAATTATTATTATATTATATTCCTCTAATAATAGTTCAATGTATATATAGTTTATTGTTCAACCAACACAATTTATGTTAATCATATTACTGTATGGATATTGAATAGTGCTATATATTACAATAAAAATTATCAATATATGATGTATCTAAATTGTTTTATGTTTGTGTGGGATAAAATGATTGCCTTTATATACAATGTTAGTTAGAAATTACTAGAATTAAATTGATCATTAAAAGCAATATTATCTTTGGTTATGGAGTGCAGTGATGTGCATGTAGCGTACATTTGTGTTAATTAGTACTAGTTTATAATATTTTACATTAAACAATATCGGAACTTTATCCCACTCTAATCCCTCCTGTATCATAGGTTCAATGTTATGTGATTAATATTTCATTCATAATTTTAATAAAATTTTATATTTTTCATAGTGAATTTATATTAATTCTGTCATATATTCACTATATATACCTCTGTCCAGATATTGCACTATCTACCTAAATATTGCATTTTTCCAGTGGTACCAAGGATTCTATATCACCTAATTGTAGCACTAATAAGGCTTAATCGTATCCTTACCCTTATAAAGTTATGAAAATAAATTTACATTTTTATTATTGTACTATTTGCTACTTCACAATAGTTAAGTGTTTTTCAAATCAGTTGGTGCTGGATTCAATTCCTAGAATGTGTGGGAAGCTTTTATTAATTTTTTTCTTTAATAATTATTCGTCATTATTCTAATAACTGTTAGCTCAAGTCTGTTTTGAAACTGTTTTTAGGAATAACAAACAGTTTAAAAAACAGAAATGTGTAAATCATTTTTTAAAGAGAATTCTATATGTAATTATTCATTATATTATGATAGGAGAATGTATTTTTGGGTCCTAAAAGATGAAAAATGCTTTGGTTTTTTTTTTTAAATATGCTAATAAAAAGAGATCCTCTCAAGCATTTCATATTTAATTTTTTTTTAAATGTAGTTGCTCCAACATACCCTATCATTTCATGAGAATTCTTTGGCATTGTGGTGTATATTAAAACCATTTCCAAATTCTCTATAACAAATTTCTTAGATTACTTGTAAAAACCTTTTATTGAAAAAAGAATTGTTTTGTACTGTAAGAACTGATATTTTGTAAGTTTATAAGAAGTAACGGTAGGCTGTCAATGTCTTCTAACAAAAAAGCTCATAATTGTTTTTTTTTACTCTCTGGCAGTCTGAATAATATGACACAATGAAGTTTTATTATTGGGTACAGAAGTTATCAGTACATATGACTAAACTAAATTTTTTGGCCTCAAAATTCTGTTGCTAATGTAATATATGAATGATTTAACAAATAGGAACAAATATTTTATAAAAATTATTATAAGGGTTACAAATAAATTTATAATCCTGAGGGTAGATTTAAGCCTATTGTTCTTCAAAGCAGCTCCAAAAGAAATGGTGATATACATTTTGATTAATTACTGGGTTTATCACATAGTCATTACATTTTTTTATCCAAATTTTCTTTTTTATTATCTTTCAAGGTTAATAAATGAAATGTCATCCTAAAAAATAAGTCATTTTGCAAGAAACATTTTAAAAAAATACTGTTAACAAATTTTTTGGAAAATATTTATTTATTTGTATTAACAGTATTTTGCAAACTATATATTCACATAAAAATATATTTAATTATCAAAATTTTTAAACAAACGATTTTTTACATTACAATTTCAATTATAGAGTATATGTAGATAATATTGCCAGTTAGGAGATACCTGGCATTAAAGTAATTTATCATAATTAACTTGGTGGCACCTTTTGTTAAATTATCAGAAAAGTATAATTATTTAACTATCATTCAAAGATTTCTCTCCCTAATAGTTTAATTCAAGGTTTGTTCATCTTAACAAACTAAACTGGTAGTTTATTATTTTTTTTTTAAATACATAAAAAATTTATTTTTATTATTTTTAAATACAGGAAGTTTAAAAATAAATCTATATGAAATGCCTGGGAAGAATGTATGGAAAAAAGAAGGATAGTTGGGGTTTAACAACATTTGAATTTTGGTTTAGATGAACATAAAGAAAATTCAGTGGGCTAAGTGAATTGAATGATTGTTCACAGTTTTAATTTCCACCTCTTTTATTTTTTGTTACATGTCTTCCTTCTCCACTTTTTATCACAGTATGTTGTCATTATAATTGTATTGTTAGAGTAATATTATTTTTTTTACGAGGGCTGTTTTTTTTTCGACCTCCGATAGGCTATAAATAAAAGACAAGTTCATATAAAACAATAATTTTATTACCAAAAGATT
>JAAAKQ030062266.1:0-15772 GCA_010016005.3 Zanna intricata
CACGCTCTCGAAGACGTTGAAATTTTAATTTTGGGGTTTTCCCCGCCCCCCTAGAATTTTCCCGCGTTTGGTATTAAATTTATCTTATTCATCGGGGTAAATCCTATAAAGGAATATCGATTTCAACGGCGAGAGAGTTTAAGGGGAGCGGTAAGATGGCCGTAAATGTTAAAAAAACAGGTTTTTTGGAATTTCGGGCCCAGTGGGGGGCAGGGGCCAATTTTGTTCTGCGGAATATTATTCAGTTTTACGGGATCTACAAAACGTTTCCTCGGAACGTTTCTCTCGGACGTCTTCATCTAGTCTCATAGAAATTTTGGGGGGACGTTAATCCCCCCCGGGGGGGAAATTTCAAGATTTCGGATTTTTCTAGTCGGTTTCAGCCCACTACCTACAAAAAAGATCTCTTGACAATTTTCGCTCCGAGGCCTGCTTATGGGTTAGAATTAATGTCAATCAGTCAGTCAGTCAGTCAGTCAGTCAGTCAGTGACCCATGCAGCTTTATATATATACGATATATATTATATCACATATATTATATTATATATTATTATAATTTATAATATTATAATTATTATATTATTATAATATATATAATATATTATTATATTATATACTATATCATATATATCGATATATATTTAGAATAAGTTGTGATATATATTATATCACAACTTATTCTAAATGGAGGTAGCAGGTATTATATTTATATATATTGATACATTTTTTCTTTTATGATATACGTTTACACTATTTTCTTAAATAATGATAAGAATCTTCGGGTAATCTTTAAAATCCTACTCATTAATCTCAATATTTTTAATTCGATTATTCAAAAATAAATCGATTTAATTAAGATAAATATTAATACGAATATAATTAGATAATTATGACTTCAGTTGTAACACTTTATCTTAATATAAAAGAGTTCGTAAATAATTTATTCGTACTAAGTGAATAAGCTCTCAAAGTTTCTATTTCATCAAAAACTGAATTTTTCACTGGGCTTCATAAAACTATAAATTCGATCCTCTTTCACTTCGGAATTTAATTTAAAGTTTAAATAGTATTTACGACATATAAGACAATAATTTTTTATATAGATAAGTAGTTTAACCAATTTAGCTGTCGCATTTTAACGGATAAGAAAAGTTTTATTTCTGTGAATTACGTTCCTTATATTCAAACGTTATCTTATTGTTCTCTTCATATTACTTTCAGTGTTTTTTCTAGACCGGTTTTTACAATATTTAATGTATTACTGATTTGGGCAAAAAAAATTGTACTTCCTAGATTGTTGTGTTTTTCGATGTTTTGAGAAATATACAAATATCATACTTAGATCTACGTAAAAAAATTCTGTATGTTTTTTTTTTTTTGTGTGTGCGCGCGCGCGTGTTTGTGTATGTGTGAGTGTGTGCGTGCGTGCTCTGTGTATGCGCGCGCTTGATTTTTCTTAATCGACTTTACTCTAAATATAACATCCACCTGTCTAAAATTTTAAATATACTTTAACAAGAGATAACTCAAAACCTTTTTAAAAATTTAATTGAAGAATTGAAAAAATCTATTGGCGGAATTAAAAATTTTATAAAAACAGTTTCGTATCTATTTATTCTAGAATTTAACCTATATTTATCTCTATTTATTCAAAATAAAGTCTCATATTACTGCAATTTTTAAAAAAAAACTTTGTCTTTTAAAACAAAACTATATTTATTAATAATAACCTAGTATTTCAAAATAAGGTATCTATTATTCCATCTTCTTCATCAAATATCATTTTCTTATCACACTGAAACTGAAATTTCTTTACTATCTACTGATCTACAAGATTTCTAGTCAACGCCTTTGGTTATCTGATTTTAATTGCAGCTATACTTTCAGTGTCTCTTTCAACCATCTTCTGCTAGATACTCATATCTAATACGTGTGTATTTGTATAGTTTAAAGCAAAACTTTTTATTTTTTGATAAATTTTTCTTTAGTTGTTTTGTAAGCATAACTCTTCGGACTTGTTGAAACAAACTCAATTATGTAATAATCCATTTCTAGTTTAACTCGGCCATTCGCCTAACATATATTCATTCTATTCCCTTAACATATATTCTATTTGTACATTGTTATCTCCATTGTCAGTATAAATCAATTAATCCATATTATAACACACAATGCTTTTATCAAGTCTATCTAGCATATCAAATGTACTTAGTTTTGCAATAAGGTCTATTTAAAGCGGTTAACACATCAACAGTTTTAGGATCTTTCAGATAGATAAATTTCCATTTTACATTCCAGAATTACATAAAATTATAGAAACTTTTTCCGTAACTTAGTAGTGACAGAAAAAAATCTAAAAATATTATAATAAAATAAATCTGAAGAAAAAATCAGATTATTGATTAAAAAAAATATATAAATAAATTTGTTTAAAATAATTTTCTGCAACTTAAATAAAAATCTTTATGTAATAAAAATGAACGTGACAAATAAAATTACAGCTACCGAAAAATAATAAATAACATAAAAGACTTAATTGGGATGAATTGAAGAATATTAAATAGATTCCTTTGTTAAAATACAGAAAATTTAATTACATGCTTACAAAATATAATTGTAGGAAATGATTTATTTCTCTGATTTATTTTAACCACTACCAGAACCATTTTGATATAACATTATAATTTAAAAAACCGCAGATTATTCCTAACCAAAAATTAAAAATAAAGAATTATTTATTAAGAAATAATTGAAATAAGTACTCATTGGATCTTATAATAGTTTTCTAACAAAAAATTTGCTAAATATTAATTAGCAGGGCTTAAAATAAAAGCAAAAAAATTATTTTTTTTTTTTTTGAAATCGTAAAAAAATGTTATGGAAATAACAGAAAACAAATAAAAGATAGATTTAAAAGACATATTGCTACAAATTTTAAACTAAAAATTTTTGACGTAAAAATAGCAGTTTCATTAAAAGATTACTGGATATTTAAATAGCTATCTCTATGTTTCGGATTTAAGGATTACATTATTTTACTAATATATTTAACAAAAGAGAAATGAAATTTTATTTGAAAAAAGAATTATATATTTCCATTCGAGTGTTTATAAAGGTGTTTTTTTTTTTTTTTAAAAAGTGTAAATATCGATAACACTGTTATCGTTAAAATGATAGTGCTGAAAAAGCACTATTCTTCCTCTTTTCCAGAACAACGGAAAAAATAATTCTTTACTAATTGTTGAGTTATTTAAAGATATTTTAAATTTATCTTATTTGCCCAAAAAATTATTGGCTATAACATTAAACTAACGGAATAAAAAGTTAAAAAAGAAAAATTATTATTGCTTAATTTTATTTCAGAGTTACAATATTAATTTTTTTTCCTATTTATGTTTAGAAATTACGGAAAATCCTTTATAACGAAATATTTTATAGAACTAGGCGAAGCTTATTTTTGTAAACTGTGCAGTTTATTTGAAATTTTTTCCAGCAAATATTATTAAAGAGGAACCTAGTTTAGTTGCAACTGAAAAATGTAAGCCGTATTTTTTCCGTAAAAGAAAATATGTAAATAGCAATTTATCCATATTTTAACATAAAGAAAGAGAATCTAAAAAATACAGACTTAATGTGTTTAAATAAAAACGAAGCAGCGCAATAACAGGAAAAATTTATAGAAATAAAAAAAACAACTACTTAGAAACAGTATAATCCAGGATAGAGAAAATTAAAGAAAGAGCAGAAAAACTTTTTAAACTACAAAAGAAGAACGAATAAATTTAAAAGAATATGGACCGATGTTCTTTTAATTTTGCTATGGATTTATATGCTTTTGCAATAAACGACAAGGATAAATTTTTGTACGTTGATAATTTAATTAAAATAGAAAGAGAATAATAGGGTTGGTTACATTAAAGAATTTTTTTTAAAATAAATTATTAGAATCGGCTAAAAATAAAAAATTATTTTTAACGAAAGAACGATCTGAACACTTGGGATTTTTTACTGGCAAAAAAAGAATATTTCCCAAGATTAAAAAAAAAAAAAAAAAAAAAAAAGTTTAATTACCTTCAAAAGATTTTCTTTTTAAAAATTAATTTGAGAAAGTAAATACATTACAACTCCGGAAGATGAAAAGGAAATTTAAAAAAGATTACAAGAACCGATAACTAATGTAAATAGATTGATTACAAAAACAAAACATTGTAGAAAAATATTATCCTTATATAATGTATAAAAGATTAGATAAAGATTATCATATTATTAGAATAATAATTCATTATAATTTAGAAATAAAACTTGATATATTGTAAGATTCACAAATATAACTATTTAAATTATGTTTCTAATTAACGGTTAGAAAAAGTTTTTTCGGAAATAGGGATTTTAAATTTAACATTAAAACCGATTTAATGAAAACCAATCAACCAGAAACAAAGAACATATTTATAATAAAACAATATAAAAAAAAAATTATTTGAGTTAAAGGTTTATAAGTATATATTATTTTAGAATCTTCATTAGTTTAATCGAAACATTCGCAATTATCTAAGAAAATATTCCACGATTCTACATCTTGATTTATCACCAATCTAATATTTCATTACGTTTAGAATCGAGCAAAATATTTATCAGAGTTGCACAATTCATATCACAATAGTTTAATATACAACCTCATTTTTCTATTTTTAACAAATGTTTGTTCACTGGTTTCTGTTATTTCGATTTTGATTTTTGTTAAAATATATTTTTTCCCTATTCTTTTTCAAATTGTTTGTTCTTTTTAAAAAGGTTATTATAAAAGAATATTATAAATGAAGATTACTTATTTTACTTATTCTCTTAGACAAGACGATAAAGTAACGAAAATGGTTTTATAAACAAGATTTTTGTTATTATTTGTTTTTCCAAAATTATTTTGAAAAATAAGTGGTATTCAGTTTAATCTGGGAGAGTTTTACTAGTAATTCGAAGTTGAATTAGGGATTTGTAACTTTAAAGTATTTGTGATATAGTTTTATAAATCAGGTGTTATAACACACTTTTTTTTTTTAAATTTTTGTCTTTCAAAGATCAATAATTTTGATGAAAGTAACATTTTATTTTATTTTTTAATTAGCATATAATCTGTAATTTATTTTCCATAACTGATTTTGATAAGTATGATATCATTATTAATGCTATGTCAATATTAATAAAAAAATCAATATAGATATCTTAGAACTTGTATTATCAAGAAATAAAAAAAAAAAGAATTTAATTGTTATTCCGGTAAATATAAATAAATATTCATTCTTCACCCTTTTATAATTTATTTGATTGCTTTGTCAGACCTGGAAGATATGAATCGGTTGGAAAAATCGAATAGTAAGATGTCAAAAATAAGGGTTTTGGCATTTCTATATATATATATATATATGCCGAGTGGTAGCGTCTCGGCCTTTCATCCGGAGGTCCCGGGTTCGAATCCCGGTCAGGCATGGCATTTTTCACACTCGCTACAATTCATTCATCTCATCCTCTGAAGATATACCTTAACGGTGGTTCCGGAGGTTAAACCAAAAAAAAATCACTGTGTATTATCACCTCCATATCTCAAAATAAGTTTTATATATTTGTCAAATTTTTATTCCTTCATTCTTTTTATTTTTTATTTTTTTCTGATGTAACTGTGGTTATGAAATAAGCAATCTAAGAAGAAAAGAGTATTTGTAAATATTTTTAAAAAGGAAGTGCTTTTTTGAAAATATTAGTTTGTTGTAAAGATTAGTATGACAAGTTATATGTTTAATTATGGAATACTTTTCTTCTCATGAATCGTGGTAATAATAACTTTCAACTTTATCACTGATAGAAGGATTAAATTTTATATTTTATGAAAATGCCGGAGCTGCTCAGAGTTCCGTAATATTGTTTCCCGCTACATCCATATTTATTTTATTAATTTATATGTATATTATTCAAGATGTTAGTTTTAAAATTATTATTGTATGCAATTGTAATCGTATTTGCTCGAGTGGTATGAGTAATATGTGAGGCGAAATATATATTTCTTTATATAATACAGTACCACATGATCAGTTGACAACAATAGAGACGATGAACTACTTTGCATGCACACTATTGTATAACAGTACGCAAGAGGATATCGATACAAGTGATTCTGGTAATGTATCCCATGAAAGAGGGGATACAAGTTCCATTAGACCTTCTCAACCGACTCAACATTTCAGACCAGATGGATCCTTTTCTGCTTCCACTCCTCCTTAACCGATACAGTATCTAATATACCTCTCCATCCCCTACTACAATTTCTTCTATTGCAAAACCGTAGAAATTGCCGGTTTTTTTTTTCTTAAAATATACCAAAGTATTTACTTATAATTCTTCATGCACTTATATATATATATATATATATGTGCATATATCTATATATTTGTTTGTGTGTGTGTGTGTGTGTGTTTATATATATATATATATATTTAACTTTTCGCTCTAAAAAAATAAAATCTTTACCATAGACTAATAAAAATTTTCTAAAATTATTTACGAAACAAAAAAAAATCTTTTACTCAATTTAACACTAATTTCATCATGTGCTAACCTACATAATATTGTATGGATTTTAGGTAGTAAATGTGTTTAACCAGTTTGACATTAGTCACAATTCAACCTCAATAATAGCATGGCCATTCCAAAGTATAATAACCATACACTACCAGGCTTAAAAGAGAAATTGAGGGTTGAAGCGATTTATAAATTTTTATCGTCATTAATTTAAATATCAGTATACCAAAAACATCGAAGTATGTAAATAATATTGTCGCGTGTTCGCGGCTTGATAAGGATATTGAGAGATGAACTATATAATTACAATTTATTAGTTTAAAAACATAAGTAAAATAGGACAAATCAATAACAGCACTGCCAATTAGAATATTAAACAACTCATAATAATAATCAAAATAATGACAACATTAATAATAACAATAATAATAAACGACAATAATAAACAAATAATAATAGTACTCACAACACAACAACAAATAATAATAAAACAGTGATTAAATAGAAAACAGAATTTAAAATAATCATTAGGATTTGTTTAGAGGTTGTTAAATATTGAAAATCAGAATTCAATTCTATTGAAAAGGCATTAGCATGCCCGCTAATCTTAATACTTCTAGTTATGATTCTTGTATTAACAAAAATAGCACAATAGATAAGATAAGTATAAAGTTCTTTCATTGTAAATGCCTTTGCTATTCACAAATAAAAACACTCTAACAATTTACCAATGAAATTAAGTACATTATCTCATTCACTTATAGTTTAACATTAACTCATCGAATCATTTTTTATTTTCATACCACACTGAAATCCAGTGTCCACACTGAAATTACTTGTGACGTCACCTTAATCGCGTCGAACGTGTAAGCACTAGAAATTCGCTCCTTCACTGATATCCTCCAAGAATATTCTTGCATTAAACTCGCATAACTCCTCGCTTAGAACTCGCTCGCAAAATTCTTCATAGCAGACTCTCCTCGCAGACTGATTATCAACTTATCTTCCCAAGAATATTTATACTCCTATTCTCTTTACTTGCAGGACCAGATCCAACTTGAAATGTGAGAATGATATTGATAATGAAAATATGACACCCTCATATTTTCCCTTGAGATTCTTAACCTGAGTCAAGTAACTCTTCTCACGGAACATCTGTTCAGATGCGTCAGCTGACATTACTAAAAGGACGATTTTTAAACGGACCTGTTAGCGTTACTAAAAGGTTTTCTTTTAGCCTCTTTCTGGATTCCCCCATTATTATATTTTCTACTACTTTCTTCTTAATTAGCAGGAATCAGTTACTCAGGTCCAATATACCGGTCTTGTTACAATATTGTCGTACAATAACTTCACTCTGTTTCAGGTTATAGATTGATTGTATAACAAACAGCAATAATTTCAGAGAAAACCAATTCTGATTACCATCACTTCTGTCCCAAATACATAAGCTATATGAAAAAATTTTGACCAAAATGCAAAAGACAAATTAATAATCCGATTCAATGTGAAACAATTAATTTTGTATACTATCCTTATTCCACAGAGAAATAAATGTAAATGCAATAGCAAAATATAAGAAAAAAGGTAAAATAAATTAATAAATAGAAAATAATTACTTACAAAACACTATAATAATGTATAAAAGTGTATTTAAAATTAAAAGTAAAAAAAAATAGTACCATTTAATTATGAACAACCCAGGTTGAAAGAAAAACATTTACATTATAGTTTACACCTCTTAGAATTCCACTGGACTGGTCTTCTTGTATTATTACAAACTTCTTACATATGAAATAAAGTTAAAATCAAGAAAAACCAATAGAAAGAAAATAATTAGGATACAAAAATACCTCTTTTCCAAATAAATTAATTTAGATAAGATTATTCTTTATTATATTTTATGAAAGAAATATTATTGTAAAAACTTTTAATAAATACTAAAATTTTAAATACCAATACCAATGTAATTGTATATTCCATCTCTTTGGCGGATTGTTTGTGTGTCAGCCTTTCTTACGAAAGAGTCCGGATAAGAATCATTATCCGGTTGGTATTTTTGATGCGTTAAAAAATTTCCATGTCATATTACCAGCCACAAGCTTGAAATAATTATTTAAAAATATATTTTTTAATCATCTTTGGTACATAAACGTAAGAATTGTCTTTATTTTTATAAGATGAGCAGCAATAATTTGCATGTCAACCCATTTGGGGAGCTTAGGTTATATAGATTATACAATACTAAACTTTTTTTAAGTGTTTTATATATATATATATATATATATATATATATATACTGTGTGTGTGTGTGTGTGTGTGTTTTTTTTAATTAATTTGTCCTTTTTTTGTGAATTAATTCATTAATTCACCATAGATGTTTCGAAGCTTGTACGTAGGATTATGAAAGTAGATTTTGTAGCTTATGAAAAATGCCGTGCCTGACCGGGATTTAAATCCAGGACCCCCTGATGAAGGTCTGAGATGTTGTCACGCTTCCACGGAGAACGGCCTTTGCGCTTTTATATGAATATTTTTTTTTACGTTTTGCTGTGTTTTTATATTCATTTTTAATCAAATTATTTATGTATTCTGATAATTATCGTTGAAACAATTGAAATGCGCATTTAATAATAGATTTTAGTTTTTTTGTAAGCGGATTCTTACTCCCTAATATTTATTTCACCTTTTTTTTTTTTTTTTTAAATTAACTTTTTCATCTACATACATTATAATGTGAAATGAGATTAATGAGCTAAAACGAGTAAAAATGGAGAAAGAAGAGATTGCTATTTCTCTTTCTTCCAGTGAAATATTTTTATCACATGTTAGAGTAATTTTTATAACATTAAAACTAAACCTATATAAATTCAACAAATTTATAAAAACCTATATAAATTCGGTTAAAAAATTAATTATTTAATTTATGGCTAACAAATATTATCGAGTACACGTTCTAACTAAAAAGCGTATTAAATTATTGAGATATTATTCAAAATGTCTGCTGGACTTTTTAAATAAAAAAAAACATTTTTCACTTTTTTAATTTATAAAAGCCACGTATTTCAATTTTAAAATTATAATACTTTTTAAGTGTTATTTTTACTTTTCATGGTTTTTTTTTTAATTACTTTTATTTTTATCGTAAAATAAATAAAAAGAAAAACACCAGTTAGTTTTTTTTCACCAGTCTCATAACGTTTTAACCTAAAACGTACAAAGTACATAAGTAATTGTAATATATAAAAGTACAAAGGGTACCGGTATATTAAGTAAAAGAATTAAAATTGTTTATAAGCCTTTCTCTGAGAACAATATACGCACTTCGTCACGCGCAAAACTCTATTCCGTATAACTCTTTAAGTACAAAAGTTGGTGAAAAAGGTCTTATTTAAACCTTTTATTTTATTATTTAATTACTTTGACTTCACCTGAGGTCAAAAACTTTATTTGAGATTATGTGTGTGTGTGTGTGTGTGTGTGTGTGTGTGTGTGTGTGTGTGTGTGTGTGTGTGTGTGTGTGTGTGTGTGTGTTGTGTTTTTTTTATTCTAGTTTTCAAGACCCTTTGTTAAAACCTTCGTGAAGTAATAAAATTACACATTCATGTTATAATTTTAACTTTCTTCCTGTTTACTTTTAAAACGTCTCACCGTCATTAAAAAGTATAACTTTAAAAAGAAGTAAATTTCTATTTCATGAACATGTGGCATATATTTGTAACTAAATTCATCGCTCCATACGTCGATTACATGTATTCAAACATCAATTAAAAAAAAAAGGGTTCCTTTAAAGTTTAAGAATTGTTAGTTTTCTGTTTGCTTTAGTTACACGTGTACAGTTGAACAAAACTAAAACGGACACAACTAACAAATAGATTATTATTTTCCCTGCTATGACTCTATTGCTGCAGAGATATACCTATAAAGAGAAAGTGCAGAGATCGGTCAAAAATTTAGAGTATCGGAATTTTTGCAAATTTTTACTTTTCATCTGACCCCCTTATTCCAGAAAACCTAAAAAAAAAAAAAAAAAGTAATAGAAATTTCCGTAAAGTTTATTTATGTATGTACTTTGGCTCGTATTTTTATTAATAACTCCGGATTGCTTCAACATAAATTCTTCGGAAAAGGCTTTATAAGTTTTTGTAAATGAGTCATTGATGCATTAAATTTTGGGTAAAATTTTAAAAAAGCCGAAAATATGATTTTTGTCATTTTTAATTATTGACTTTTTGTATAACGGTCATAGAAAATTGAACTTCAAAATGTTTAAAGTTATGATTAAGTTACTTAAAATTTCAAAGTTTTAGGTCAATCGAATAGTTGTATGGGAGATAGATGTGTAACATTATTATTTCTAAACAGCTTTTAACCTCATATTTCAAAAATTAGTAAACTAAAAAAGTTGAAATTTAACACAAATATTTGACATTATATATCTTAGGATTGACCTGATTTTTAACCCCATCAGAAAATGGTTCAAACTCATATTTTTTAGCCTTTTTTGGTAAAACTGCACCATATTGGGCCAACTATTAAATTAAATAATTACCCAAATAAATAAACTTTTAAAACCCCCAAAAAACAAAGGGCTGGATAAGATCCGGACTTAAAACATAAATTTTTTAATTTTTATATTTCTAGATCGATATTCCAAATTTTTCTTATGACCTTTATTTATTTATTTATTACGAATTTAAAATAAATTAGAATTTTTTGTATTACTTCTGATTTCTGCATAATTTCTTCTTTTTTTTAATTTGTAACACATTAAAAATGTCGATTCCTCAATCGACATTTTTAATGTCGATTTTTAATGACATTTTTACCTGTCGAGAAACGGGATCAAATTGAACCTAAATTTTTACTAAAAATTTTGATTTTTATTAACAACTTTACTTCTTTTTAAATGATTTAGTCAGTATACTATATAAAATAACGAAGTTTAATATCAGTGTCTATTTAAATCTATTCTTCATGATCATTTTTTTACAGTTGATAACTCACAGAATATTAATTTAATAATA
The DNA here is from genome assembly GCA_010016005.3 of Zanna intricata. Taxonomy (NCBI): domain Eukaryota; kingdom Metazoa; phylum Arthropoda; class Insecta; order Hemiptera; family Fulgoridae; genus Zanna; species Zanna intricata. The sequence continues at coordinate 11,599 of JAAAKQ030062266.1, forward strand.
AAATATTTTTGTTCACTAAACTCTAAATAGAATTGCATCTTATTTATTCAGATATGACTACAGACAGTGGTAATTTTAGATTGAATTTTCAATGTCGAAATTAGAACTGCAAAATTAATAGTCAGCTGGACTCAGTAATTAAAATTCCAAACAATTATAGAAAATATTATTCTTGATGTTTTTTTTAATATAATTAAAAAATCGAATATATATATATATATATGTATAAAACACTTCAAAGCTTACTATTTAATTGTAATTAATCCTAAATATTTACGTAGAATAGTCTAATTGTTTGTTAATGAATATAATTAATTTTTTCACAGTAAATAAACATATGTAAATAAACTTAATAGTATTAATTATTAACTAATTTATATAAGAATAAATCAGTAGCCTCTTCAATTATTGTTCGTAATTTTTATCATAATTTTAAATTATTTCCACTGAAAACGTTTGAAAACTTGATCACTACACTCAATAAATCATGTAAAAGCGATAGATTCTCTAGGAAAAACCTGGAGTCAATAGAGAAATGTGTAAATCCTCTATCATCTATAAATAACATTTGTTATGTGTAAAGTATTTTCCAATAATTCATGACAATTTTTTTTTATAAATCCCTTTAAAGAAATTATTATCTGAAATTAAAAAATATATATATATTAAATTCTATTGTAGAAAGATTATTTGCTATTTATGAAAACAGTTAAACACTGCGTTGTAGAATTGAATGAGCCTAATGCTACGAAAAAGTTTAATACAATGTCCTGCACAGCGACTGTCTGCCTCGTACAACGAAGCTTTTATTATCATTTTATTCACTATGTTATAATACTTTTAAAGATATCGTAAGTAAAAGGCTTATTTAGCGTTGTAGAAGTAAGTAAGAAATGCTCTAAATAGAGCTAAGAGACTCAAAACAATTGAAAGTAGACCGTTTAATAAAGTAATTAGATCAATATACATATGTTGACGTGAACCATACGTCCAAAGATAATCGTAAGATTTGGAGTTCATGCAGTTAAAATTTAATAAAACAATATTTTGTTGGCCAAGAACTATTGGATAATATTAGTTCAAAACAAGTTATGTCAAAATAGAACATTTTATAATTAATTGGGTATAAATTAATGGAACAAATTATTTATGATTTCGCCCTAAACACTGCCAAGAATATGATCACACTCATAACATTGTTGCTGCTAGTTACTTTGGTTCGTGGGAAGGATAATTAAATATAATTGGGCCACGTAAATAATTTTTGGTCAAAATTGGAACACGTAAAATTTTTGAACCTCCAATTTCCCGTACGTCATTTAATTTTTACAAAATACTTCAAAAATTACAATATGTTAATGTCTAAACGCAAACTATTAAGATAATATGCTTAATTATTGTATTAATATATGTAACCATATATTCTTATATTATTATATTAACCGTATATTATAACTTAAAACCTTATAACCGAAATCTTATATTTATAACCGTATATTATATTATTGTATTAATATATGTAACCATAAATTCTTATATTATTATATTAACCGTATATTATAACTTATAACCTTATAACCGTAATCTTATACTTATAACCGTATATTATATTACTGTATTAATATATATGTATATTCTTTACATATAAAGAATATACATTCAAAATTTTACCGCTTTATTTTTGCTGATCGCAACCACTAAACCAGAAATAATATCGTCAGGTTTAAAAAAAAAAAAATTTTTAATAAATGTAAAAAAAAATAAGAGTTAGATTTACGCTAGAATTTTACTGTATAAAAAACCGCGAAATATAATTTTCTAATGGATTTTGCTATTTAAAAATTAAGGTTAATTTAATTTAAATTTTCTGCCCCTTCCCAAGTTACACCTATCTTAACAAGTAAGACCATATTCCCAGTTGCACCGATAAATAACTTCATTACTTATAACTTATACCGAGTGACGTCGCTAACGGCCTCTCTGGCAAGTACGACAACTTGGCAGAGATACGGTGACGCTACATCTAAAATCATTAACATAGGGTTTTTTCAACACCCTTCTTACCTTCAAACCTGTTTTATTAAATAAATAAGAATGATTTTAGTTATATGAATTATGTTAAAAAAATCCTGAATAAAAATGTAGTCTTATGCCCAAAACAGTATTTTGATTAGAGTTCTTTTTTTTATTGGATCTCATCAAAGACCGAGAATAACTATAAAAATATTCAAACTTCTGATCGAAGTTTAACCGACTTCAGCTGATCCTGAACGGTCAAGAACAACTCAAAAAAGTTTCATGAAATTTTAACATACATATCTAAATTTGATGGTATTTGGAGATTTTTCATCCTCACAATTAGCATTTATATATAAAACCCATAATTCAACAGGTTTTATGATTTATTTCATATTTACATTCTACACTATTCATACATGCAACCACGTTTTTCCGTAACAGAAATTTGTCTCCTCCGAATCGATTTTCAAATTAAGCGATTATTCATTTTTTTTACAAATAAGATTATTTACGAACAAGTGTGACTTTATGGTACGGCTTATTTGGGGAATAAACTATCGATAATTTTCCTGCTATATAAAGATTCTTTAATATTTCAGTACAAGACATTTTTATTAATTGTACAAAAAACGCTACGGACAATTCCACCTTGAACTCCATGCAAAAAATTAAGTCAAAAAACATCCCGTCAAGTATTTTTCATGATTTATATAGAACGTATATTGAACACTGTTCACGCATAAAATCATGCTTTTTCAGAACAGAAATTTGTCTCCGAATTTATTTTAAAAACTAGTGTTCATTCATTTTTAGAAGCAAGTATGACTTAATCTACATGGAATTCTATTGACAATTCCATCTTCAGCTGTATGCAAAAGATGAAATCAAAACCCATTCTTTTATACTTTCTTTTATATTTCAATATATGATATTTTTTTTACAAACAGCTTTATGTTTAAACATATTTATATTGACCCAATGTTTTCTGTAAACCATTTTTACTAGATTTCAACAAAAGAGATGTGATGAATAAAATGTGTCACAACTTATTTTTAAATAGTAAGTAGTATTCTTAATAGTATTTTGTATCTTAGTGAACTCATGCTATAGAATTCGTTGCAGGATAATAATTTTTTTTTCGAATTAATATTAGATCTGTATAGAAAAGAAATCGGTAAATTAACCCACATCGTTACTCGATTTATTTTCAATGAAAACACAGAGGATTTTAATCACATTTGACTGGTAGTTAGCTTCTGACCGATCAGATGGTAGTTAGATCTGACCTCATCTATGATCATAGTCGCCTGTTTTTTCGATTGAAAATAAATTGAGTAACGATGTGCAATTTTAGAACCTTAAAGCATTTTCACCAATCGTAACAGGACAGCAATAGTAATCGTTATACTTTTATTTAAGCTCTTTAATTTTTTCTATGTTTAGTTCTTCTTACCTTATTAGCTGCATTCATTTGTCTTTCTTGTTGACGCGTTTCGAAACTACTTCATTGTCAAAACGTATTGTACTGATATGTTAGATTTCTGTTAATCTTTATACAGCGTTTAGTCAACCACCCTCCCTATATTTGACGTCATGCCTTATCTGGCCTTCTTCTTATTTATTGGTTATTAGTTGTTTACAAATAAACAAGAAGAAGATCAGATTATACATGACGTCAAATAAAGGAAGGGGCATTGACTGAACGTTATATAAAGATTAACAGAAATATAAAATATCAGTACAATACTTTTTGACAATGCAATGGTTCAAAAATATGTCTACAACATAAATATCAGTGAAGATAAAAAAGTTAAGCAGTACTAAACATTGAAACTGTAGTGATCATAGCAGCAAATATAATATTAACTATTATCTCAGCAACAATTTTAATTTATATTATTGCCTTTTTCGTGTTTTTATTAATTGTAATTCATTATTACATAATTAGTAGTGATTATACCAAAATAGATGTACAATTATTGTTTAGAATTTTTTTCTAAAATATTTTTTAAATGATTTTACAGTCTGCGTTATCTCTCAGAAAACATGTGAAATAATTCTAGTTGAAACAGTTCTTTTATTTTTTTTTTTTTTGTCTTCAGTCATTTGACTGGTTTGATGCAGCTCTCCAAGATTCCCTATCCAGTGCCAGTCG
>JAAAKQ030062288.1:0-10238 GCA_010016005.3 Zanna intricata
AAGACTACACTTCATTCACATTCATACACATCATCCTCATTCATCCTCTGAAGTAATACCTTACGGTAGTTTTGGAGACTAAACAGATAAAGAGAGAGGCTCGCCGGCCTCCGTAGCGCGAATGGTAGCATCCCGGCCTTTCATCCAAAGGTCTCGGATTCGAATCCCGGTCAGGCGTGGCATTTTTTAACACACTATAATTCATTCATCTCATCCTCTGAAGATATACATTAACGGTGGTTCCGGAGGTTAAATAAAAAAAAAAGAAAGAAAAAAGATATTAACAGGCTAATCGATCTGTTTGAAAAGATTTCCTTTAAATCCTTACCAGCCTTTGGAACAATTTAATTTGAACTACTTTCCATTCATCAAGGACATCTTCAGTCCTCAGTTCTCAAGGTGACATTACATTTAATGTTTTTCATTCACAATATTGGTAAGTTCTTTTAGTATTTTCACAGTAATTTTGTTGTTCGTATAACAAGACGAACATTTAAAATTAAGATCGTTCTTTACGACTGTTTTTAGCAAGAAGACAAATCGGTTTTGGTGCTTGGAATAATAATTTTATTTTATTTTCTTGAGCGGAATAGATGTACTATCAAATGAATCAAATTATAGATTGTAATTGTTCAATTTTTTTTTTTTTTTTTACTATATTTTTAATGCAGCTTAGGTGAGTTTGGTGACACAAAAATATTTTCTTAAATAAAAGCGATTCTCTGTTCATAACTTACATTGTCGTTAGTTAAATTTAACGATTAAAATAAATGCACTTTTAAGTTAAGTTAAAGTTGGCTCAGCCAGTCTTCTGCAGTGGGAGAAAGATTATAATTAACATTTAACTAAGTTAGGTAATTTAGCTATGACAAATTGTCATTTAGTTTTGAATAAATGAAAAAATATTTTAAAATAACCATATTGCCACAATTTTCTGACTAAATTATTTAAAAATTGAAATCATTAATTAAAAATTATTTATAATTTTGAAAAAGTACATAAGTACAAGTATATTATGAAAAACTTAGTTAACATAGTATTTTATTTCATTCAATTTTAATAAAAAAACTTATTTGGGAAAATGTTGTATTTTGAATAATATCTGGTGAAAATATAATATATGATATTCTAATTAACGTGCAGTACTAGCTAGTGTCTTGTATTCATTCGACTTAATTTTCATCTTGTTGTTACTCATATATACTTCAAACGACTACTGAAATCAACGGGAAAGATATAGACAGTCGTAAAATTGTACGATAAATGTGGGAAAACTACTTTATAGTTCTCTTATGTGTGTTTTAAGAGGTCTAGTTCTTTAACTTTCCGCAGTAAAGGGAACAAAAAATGTTCGAACACCCTTTGTAATTTTCCCCAAATTTAACTCACGCAATTTAAAAAATTAACCGACTAGGAATATAAGAATACAATATTGACGAATCAAGATTAAAAAAGAGAAAGAAAAGAATTAATAAAGAAATTATTTTTTGTTTTGAACAACGTTAAAGAAAAAAAAGAAGGAAATCCATAGGTAAACATTTTTTAGCTACAACAAACCATCACAATACCATATTCAATTAGGTTTTCTTTCTCTGCTAACCGTAAGATAAATTCAAAATAATGCTTTACAATCTAGCAATAATTTTTCTCCTGGTTTTCTTTTAACTCTGTCTTCCTTTGCTCCAAAAATCTACATGAATTTTCAACTATTAATAATGAAATTAATTTATTTTTCAAGAAATTGTACCGTTCCTGTATATAAAAATATTAGCTGATTACTTAATTACATAAATCATAAAAATAATAAGTCAAAATAAAATTTATTCAGCGTTTTTCTTTTTATTTTTAACTATCAATTCACTAACTTAAAAGGATCTAAGTATTCCATCCCGTTGATACTCAAGCATTCATACTCATTTTCCTTGATAGAATATTTAAAATGATAAAACTTGTCATAATCAAAAAATAATTTTTTGATGAAAAAATGATAAAATGTTATTCCTACAAATGGTCATTATTATCTGATAAGTAATTATCAAAATGTTTAAATTTCTGGAAATGTATTTGTAAAATGCAGCTTCGGAGAAATACTGTTCACCAAATTGAAGTCCTCGATGAAAAATAAAAGAGCTTTTTGAATCAAATCGTAAAGCCATTTCACTTAAGGACATAGTTAAGGGCAATTTATCTTAGTCAACATTTCCTCACTGCGGATGTGATCATGAACTACGATTATGGACCGTTACAATAAAACGAAAAATAACAACATAGGGATTTTTGTCAGAAATTAATGTGTCTGTACTCATTCGGGGATAAAATATAAAATTATGTTTAAGAACATAATAGTACATAATATAAGAACATTAGACCATAATATAAGATAAATTAAATTTACGGATAATTAAAAATATGTTTACAGTTTTCGTACTTAATAATATTTTAGGATACCAATTAATTACTTTTACCTTTGAAATAAATGCGGTGTAAAGAAAATTTTGTTTTATCACACATCTTTTATACTATTTTTAAGATTAGAAAGTGCCTGAAGCGTTATAAGAAGAAATCTTTTCATCTGATCATTTTACGCTTCTTCATAAAATGCTTGGAGTTAAAAAATGCAGATACTAGTACAGATAAACAGAATCGCCCGCAGAAAACTGAACAGACTTCTCCTGTCACGTGCTTCATTAACAAACAGTCAATTCCTCAACTTTTTTTAAGGGTTTTCTATATTATTTTAGATTGAATTTTCCTTTAAAGTATTTTAAAGCCTTTGAAAAAAATATTGTGAGAAATCGTTTCTTAATTGTGCTATAAGTAAGATATAAAAGTAAGTGTAATAAAAGATTTTTTTGAAATTACCTAGCTTTATAACTGTAATAATAAACACTCTAAAATACAAATCCAAATTTCCGATACGAATGGATGAAAAACAAAATAAAATATGTACAAATAAAAATGATTAAATTATCAATGAAAGAAATGGCTTCTTACTCGTGAAAATTTTCACAAACTGCTGTAGGTTTTAGGTTACAAATTAAACGCTGAAGATCAGTACCTAGTATTACTAGGTACACTAAAATTAATGATTTAATTAGGTTTTCTCTTCAGAGAAGTTCCCAATCCTGCGATATTCATAATAATAGTAATAATGTAAATAATCATAATTAATTTTATAGAGTTAAATTACATTAATTCAAACTAATTACTTCACTAAACATATTTTTTCTACAGATATTTGTAATTCATTGAGAAGAGTTGTCCAGATTATTCGATCAAATTGAATATTGGATCAAATTTAACTTAGAAAAAAAGAGAGCATACATTCGATCTAAAATATTTGTACAAAAAATATTGAATGATAAAGAAAATTGAGGAAACTTCGAAGAAAAAGTTACATAGTACGTGTTAAATGCGACGGCGTCAGGTGTAGGAAGCACAGTTTAGTTATTTACGGTGAATGGGAAACCTCGTCTACCTCCGATGACCGCACTGCTGCAGCAATTCTTGTCAAATTACCCGCCCTGAAGACGGATAAGCCTTAAGTCAACTTTGTTTTCTTCTGTGACCTATTTTATTTAACTCTCTCTTTTAAAAAAAGATTAAAAAAAAAACGACCATATCGTGTGATATTTACTTCTCTGTATCAAGAACACAAACATAAAATCGGCAGTTTTGTTAATGATTTAAAGAATGAACAATTATTTTAAATTAAACTTTAAAACTAGAGTAAAACATTATTTATTCTTTGCAGACTAGATAATCGTTTTTTTTTTTACTTTACTTACTAAATAGATTATTATACATTTTCAAAGGCTATTTTAAAATGTAAGGAAATTAAAAATTAAAATATGCCATAGCAAAATTTCACAATTCATTTGTAAGAAAATTAATTGCGGAGCCGAGTGGACATGATGTTTCCAGGGAAGATAGAGCAAAATGCGACAAAAAATATTTAGTTACATTGATAAAGGAACATCTCTTACCTAAAGAAAAAACCTATTTAAAAAAAATTAAATAAAGAACTTTCTTACTTAATTTACTAATAAATAAAATAAATAGGTCTTTTACTAGGGAATCTTATCTTCTTGATGTAATCTATAAGGTGTAAGAAAGTTAAAGTTAAAAAAGGAACATCGAGCGATATTATCAAAATGTTTTAGAACATTACAAGTTATTAATTTGTTATGTTATTTTATAAATTCCCTACTGGAGATTAGTCTTCTTAATTTTAAACTACTTACTTTATAAGAATTAAGTTTATAAATGAATAAGTAAGGGGTTGTAACATGCGTACTCAAGTTATTTATCAAGTTATCAAGCTGCTATCTTTTACACCCGCTGATTATTTTACTATGTGAAATAAACTACTTATTTTTAAATAAATGTGAGTTTTTTTTTATTTTAGCAGTAATCAGTTAACGTCTATTATTGAAATAATCTATGTACCTTTCATTAAGAACTGGATAAGTGAAAATTAATAACTAATTGTGAACTTATGGAAACCTTCACTAATGCTGTAGGGTTATAGAAGAATTAATTTATTCTAACACATCATAGATGAATTATTGATTTCTATTTATTCAAAGGGAAAAGAAATGGCTTTTTGGAAAAAAATAAAAAATAAAAGCTTGAGATAACGAAAAAGGTTTATGATGAAAACTGGTATTTAAATTTACTGGTATTTATGTGATTCTTGAAGATATTAAGATCAGTCATTATTACACGTGGTGCACTAGCTAATAAATCTCTACAAATACATAATAAAATTTTTTTTAACTTGAAGCTCAAAAAAAGTGCATAATAATACAGATATGGGGATTTATAAATTGAATAAGGTAAGCTTGCACGGGATTCAAACCAGTAAACTAGCATAGTCATCGTATGTGCTCTGTACCTATTAGTAAAGTAATGTAAATCATGCCTATTAACAATAGGCTTTTCTCAATTTTTGTCTACACATATGGTTAAATTCATTTTAATTTCTTTAATGATGGTAGTTAATAAATTTTTGATAAAAATATGTTAAAAAACATCAAATGAGATTTATCTTCTATTTGCATGTTTAACTGAATCAGATTTGACAGCTCTTTCCAATAAATGATTGATGTTTATAAAAATACACACCAAAACACAAAAAAAAAACTTTTATTTAACAACCTGTTAATTTTTATGTAATTTATGGGTGAAATTTTTATTTTTTATCACTATATATTAAAATGATGAGATTGACGTGTGCATGGAATTTTAAAAATTATATACTTGTAGTCGTTCAAGTCTGGACAGAATCTGTTTAACACTAAAAGAATTTACCTAAAATATCTATACTGGTCATTTATTTTGATAACGCTCAGAGAAGCAAAATACTTGAATACGTCAACAAATTTTCAATAAATATTACAATAACATGTAATGCGTATTTTTTTTATCAAACTTTGATTGGTTATTCTTTAAGAATCTCATAAGGAAAACAACGGAAAACTTCGAAAATTTAAATTTATTTGAACAAGTAAACAACAAATAAAAGAGATTGATTAAAAAAAAATTAGATAATATAACGCCTGTAATAGATTGCTTAAAGTGAATGGACTTAGGAAATAATAGAAAGTACGTGGAAAATTTTATTGGATGAATACTGTCAGACAGGGAATGGTGGGTAATGCAATATCAGTTACAACTATTAGCAACAACGGAGCTATCAATTAGCAGGATGGTCTGCCATTATGGACAGATGGCGTATTCGGCTTGAGACGAGTTAATGGCACAGCGCCAGTGGAGCTCGATCATCATCATTGTTATACTAAAGCTTAATAGTGGCCACTTGGAACGGCGCATAAGAAATATAACCACCCGTAAATAGGCTCTTTCATTTCATGAAGAATCAAGATTATTCTTAACGTTATTTTTCTTCAAAATTCAGAATACTCTATTGTAGAACGATGGATAAAACTAATTTTTGCAAGATTTTATAAAGCTTTTCAAAAGAAAATACCACCAGATTTTATCAGACAATAAAAATTTATATACTTTTGCTTATAGATTATAGTTGATTCAATAATAATAATAATAATAATGGTTTAATTATTATGTCTTTGCAGAGATTCAGAGGACTGTTTGAACCTGAGATCGAGATAAACTAAAAGTTAAAATATCAACTAAAATTACTGAAATAATATTTTTTTCTTATTTATAAATATTTTAAGACGTAATAAATATTTTAAGCGTAATCTTGTATATATATTTTTAACATACAAAAGAAATTCAAATAAAACCCCAGGTTTTCGTCTTAATTTTGTTACTTTTTTCAATGAACAAATATCTGTGTGAGGGTAAGGAAAAAACTGGTAAATATACAGAATTAAACATGTAACTAGTGTGTTTAAAACATTATTAGGATTAATTATTTCCATTATTGCCAATAAAATTCATAACAAAAATTAATTATTCACACTAAAAGGTTAAAGATTATTGAGATCCTTTTAATTGTATCCGTTATTGTATAATAATAAAATTACATGTATATATAATAGGTTAAAACAGATAAAAACATTAACCGTATATGAAAGTAAATGAAAAAATCCTTTAAAATTTTGGCTTGTGCTTCAAATTTTATTTTCACTGGATTTTAGCCTACAAATTTAATGAATTTATCTGAATAAAATTCTCATGGGACAGACGCGTTAAATGAAAATGTTATAACTTAATTCAGAATTTAATTAAAACAGTTACCCATGTGCAAGTAATTCAATTCGCATTGTATTTTACTGTTGAACAGTTTATGTTAATTTTGAAAAAAGAGGAAGTCCATAGGATAACATATAGCTTACAATGCATAGTTGACTAATTTCATAAAATTACTGATACTTTTTTAAATATGCAGTTATATATGCAGTTTTACTTAGTCTGTAAATTGTATACATAACAGTGAACATACTTAATATTTATTAGTAATTAAGTTATCAAACTTACAACTTAATGTATATTTTTAAGCGACTGAGGCTATCAGAAAATTTTGACGGTTGTCATCAACCAATGTTCTCTACTGTAATCTTGCTGGGAAGCTTCATAATTATGCAGGCTTTAGTTATGGAATCCATAATTACGTAAAATACAGTTGTGCTCTACGTAGTTAATAATATACACTCTTGGTTGTTTTACATAGTTATCGAGTCTATTACTAAGCAAAGTAACATTGGCAGCATTGTATATTGTTTTACGTAACTCAGTCAAAGGCCAGTGAGGACAAATGTTTTACACTTGAACATGTTGCACCGTTCGTTTCTTTTTCATTAACATTCACAAAGATCGAAGTAGTAAAGAATTCCTAGTCTTGTAGAGTAGCATGATCTAGTAGTTCTTTTTAGGTGTTGGCTTTTATAGACCTGACATCATACATGAATCGGTTTCAAAAGGCTGGGCTCAACATTCTTTACAAATTTCCATGATGGGTTCTCAGATTTATTCTTTAGTATTTTTTCACAGATTGTACCCCCGTAACCGTGTAGGGCGTCTGTTCAAAAAGACTGATAATAAATACCTGTTAAATGATTTCAAATATGAACAATAAGAAAGTAAATGCTTGCATTTAATTTCTTAAAGTTTAATAATATTTATGTAAAAATCAGCTAAACAAATAAAAAAATGGGTAGCGTTAAATAAATCTTCGTAATAATCCGATTTATGAAAATTAAAATGTTTTTGCTGTCTATGTAAATAGATTTTATTGGGTTTTGATGATTTTCAAGGTTTTGGATATATATCATTTAGGATAAATTTTTATGGTTGATATTTTTTATTAAATTTTCTTAGTGAGGATCTCTGTTAATAACAACCCAATGTCTCTGTTCCATCATGAGTAAACAAATGAGTTTTACTGAAAACGTTGAAATGTTTCAATATTAAAGGAGGAACCGTTCTCCAAAAAATAAAATAAAACAATAAAAATAAAAATAATAATCTCGTATGTAGATATAACAATAAAGAACGAATTTATTATAATGTTATTTTTTACAGCGAGTTTGAAATTTATTGCCAAGTAGGCATTGTCCCAATGGTAATTCTTCTCTTTCTATCGAAGAAATATGCCATTTCTTGATAAATTTGAATGTTTTTCTTGTTGAAATAAAGAATCAAAATGGATTTTATATTGATTTATATTTATTTTGTCTTTTCCGTCTGTACCGTGCTTTGATCTTATTAACGTGTAAGTTTTCATATGTTCAGGGTTGAAGAACCCTTAAAAAACTGCTACTAAAAAACATTCTCAATCTAATGCAATACTTAGTTCCAAAAAGACTATTCGGTGGATAATATATCACAAAAATGTTTGTTCTTAGTCAATTTTCATTTCATACAAAAGAGCTAGAATGCTAACTTTGCCGAAAATTCATTTTTACGTTTAAGAACTGCCTGATTTACATTGCTGCTTTATATTCTACTGGTTTTATTGACAACTCATTTTTGGTCCACTGGCTTTTAATTGCAAAGGGTATAGGTTTGAATCCAGCTTCCGTAAAAATATAACTTATATCTTAGCGACCTCATATTCTACTCACTTTAAATGTACAATCACTTTCAGCTTGAAAAAATAGAAATGTTGAAGAGCAATCTTACAAGTTAACATCATTTTGACATTTTGAAGCTTTAGAAAGATTAAAACATTATTTTACCAAAGACAGAATAAAATTAACTTATTTCTTAAAGTTGAGTAATAACCCTTCAAAATGGGTTATAATTATATAATTAATAGATTTAAAATTATTATTAGTTAATCTCTCTAAGAAGAGAGATGTCAGTGGACTTGAATAGGACAATCTCCTCAAATTATATGTAGGGGAAGAACTAGTATTTATTTAGAAGTATTTAAGTGGATAGTATTTTTTATTAAATTTTAGAATTTATTAAAAATTTACAGAGAAAAATAAAGATGTTATGACCGTCGGTGATGCTGATATTTAGATAAAACAATGAGTTAGAAATGTCAATGAATGGTGTGAGTCGGTTTCTGAAAGAGAAATTCAATTTAAGAGAGAAAGATTATAACAAATGAAAACGTAACAGAGAGGAAGGTAATAGTGATTTAAATACTCAGATGAAAAACAATAATATACAAGAAGTCAAAACTTTTTTTACCGAAGCAGTAAAATACAAAGGTTGAGTGTGGTAAGAATGATGATAAAAGAAGAATAGACAGTTAAATCTTCCATGCAGAAAATATGTCTGCTTACGAAATAGTAATTTACGAATGAAAAGAAATTTTGAAGCTATCTGTGTTGTATAAAAAGCTATCCGGCAAAGAATTCTGTTGTCAAGAATGCTAAGACACAAAAACAAGACACAAAAGCGTATTGAAATATTTTGATAATGAAGATGAAGACGAAAAGAATTATTAAGACCTCAACGTACGATAAAGAATTTTGTCGTTATTTCTCACCAGAAAAATGAGTAAAACATTATAAATGAATGAATGGTCAGCTGTTGCGACAAAGTTTATAAAAACAGTCATTTTGAGAACTATAAATTTTTTTTAATTTCGAGTACAATTATCTATCTCTCTTAGCTTCGTCATAATTAAACAATTATATGTTTTTGCGTTTCAGATATACTTACTGAGTACAGTGAATTTTGAAAATGGAGTGTATCTGAAACGTATCAACATATGATTTAATTATGACAAAGCTAAGTTAAGCTAAGCAGTTTATTGTATACAATACAGAAATTCTCACGATCTCAACAGAAAAAAGATGTATGTAATAATAATTCTAGGTTGATACTGTTAAGCTAGGTTTTTTTTTAATTAAGTTTAGATTATATTTTTATTAAGATCTATTTGTAAATGTTACAGCAAGGAGTAAAGTGTAAAAAGTATTAACTGTTAGGTGAGGCGTAAATTACATCACATAAATCAAGCAAATTTAGGATGTAAAATATAGTAAATTAATTGAAATTAAATAGTTGGAACAGGCTTGAAAGTAATGGTCACGTGTATAAAACGAAATCAGAAAGTTTCTGAAAAAAAAAACACCTAATATTTTTAAAAAATGATTCTAAAATTAATTTATTACATTTTAAAAGACTAATTTTTACCAAATTTTGTCAACTCTAACAATCACAATTTTACAATTTTCTAATATTTAAACAAATATTTGAACGGTATTTATGTATATATATATATATATAAATTAAGATATTCTGTTTAATAGATAATTAGTGCAAATGAATAAGACAATTAAACGTTT
>JAAAKQ030062299.1:0-15771 GCA_010016005.3 Zanna intricata
TGCCACGTGTTGTTCAGACTCCATGTGAATTTTATCCCTTCTGTAGCAAGGCTAGCCACCGGGGTACACCCCCACTCTAGGGCTGCTAACCTTGGAGATCTGTTCCGGCACTCCGCTGGAAACGGATATGCTCTGGCAGAGAGTGGATGCACAATTTCTGCACTGACTCCAAGGTCCTACTGACCGAAGCTTTCACGGCTCTCATGCACCGACATACATGGGCACCTTACTAAATGCTTACTTACCATCGCGGGGGGCATGCGGATAGCGGAAGGGTCTCCGTTACACCTGATTTACAAAAAAATCCATCCAACAAATAGTGACCTGCAGGTGGAAATAGGTCAAATCAATAAAGCAAACAGAGAAACAAACTCGGAACCCCGTTAGCCAGCTAAATGCGTTGTACGTTTGTACAGCTGATACCACTCTGGACGTGGAACGTAGATGGTATGTTACGGACGTGTGAATTATCTACCTCAGGGCACTAATTTATTATCTGATAGTGTTGAATCTTATTAAATTTCAATGGAAAGGAGAAAAACTCTTCTGTTTTACGTATATAGATAAGACACATTCTTGTACTAACTAGATGATTCCATAAAATTAGTACTATTTTACATGAATCTCTGTTATAGATTTGGGCAATTCATTAAGGGGAGGGTTTATAATATTCATTAAGGGGAGGGATATTTTTGCCTTTTTCCATCAGTTATCATTATTCTTAACATTTTCAGACTAGATATGTGGCAGATCTTTATGGAATTTTGCACGTTGTCATCTGAATTTGATTTACTGATGCCATTTAAGTTTAGCTACAATTTATTATAGAGTGGTGAGGAGATCTACCATAGAGTATTGAGGAGAGTCACCATGGATCTACATCAAAAATTATATTTAAAAAGTAGAATAACATTTTTACATAATTCTTTACTTTTATAATGTATATAGTTTAATGTTTCACCGAATTTTTCTCTTAAGTAATAATCTGACGAAGGTGATGCCCTCGCTACCCAGTGTTGAATAACATTCTTGATTACGAAGAAAGTGATAGTTATACTATTTTTTACTGGCCCTTTTCTTCATTTTTACCCCAAACAAAGACCGATTTTTATGGTTTTACATAGTTATTTATTCTTTTAAATGTAAATTTATCAATTTTTTTAATTTATTTAGTGTCGTGTAGTCACATTTACATGAAAGCTTGTTTTCATTTCTCCTTAATATTTCTGAAGAATTCTTTTCGGAAATTTTGAATAATTGTATATTTCATTCCTCTTAAATATCTATTAATTCTTCTTTTTTTGTAAACATTTAAAAAAGAATTACATCTATAAAACAAAAGAACGTGTGAGTGTGCGGAGAAATTAAAACATTGTGAAGAGAAAAGTTAACCGTTTTATTACAAAAATTCTGTGTCATTCCACATTTTAGTAAGTGCCGTATTTACTTTTTAATAAACAATGAATGTTGTATTATAATTAAGAAAGTTTTTCAATAATAGTGCGCTTTTATAAAACTGAATTAAAATCTTGTTTTATCATTTCAATTTGAAACAAAGGGTAGGATACATGGCAAAGTGTTTATATATTTAAAATGAGTTGACATCTTTTAATAGATATAAAGTTCAAACAATAGAATTCATTCCTATTGTTAGTTTCTTTTCAGAATATTTGTTTTCTAGTTACCAGGGAATTGCTAACTTTTATTTTTTTCAATAGCTAAAACTTCTAAACCGTGCTGGCCGTATTTCTTTTGTAGCAAGGGTTTTCTAACTTTTTATTATCATTTTTTTACCAATATGTGAAGTGTTAGTTTGTCAAAAGTCAAGCTGTCCGAACTGTACATTAAGTAGTATTTTGGCATCTAAGGTACCTTTTTTACTTTACTTGGCAATATGTTTTTTTTCACTTTGAATTTAAATTTTCAGTCGAATTGAATTTATGATGATTAGATGGTAATCGTAATTATAATATTTATTTTTTTTACAATTGTTGACAACTAAACGATACCAGCGTCTGGTATTCAACATTGTATTAATATTGGATAAATTTCCTGCGCTGGCAACATTGTTATAGAAAACCTGTCTCTTCATCGCAACTAATGCCATGTTATTTTTATTATTTTTTTCACTATTGTAGTGTGCTTCAAGCCAGACCACAAATGAATTAGATAGTACGGCAATATCTCCTTTTTTCCAATATTTAATATTGGCTCATGGTTTGCAAATCCACAGTGGATATTCTAAAACAGTTGTCATATTCTAGTTGTTCAGGAATGCCTTCGAGATTTAAGTTTTACTGACTCGTGGATGTGTACACACGAATAAGAGTTGTTGATTACATTTAAAATGGCACTGTTCAAGGAATGCAATTTTACGTCTTACTGCGATAGTTGTAACAATTTTAAAGGGGTAAGTGAAAAAGTAGTGATTTTTCTAAATTTTTATTTGTATGTCAATGAGATCTTTACATGGAAGCTCTTCAGTAAGACCGAATAACAACACTTCACTTCACTTCGGTGCCGTTGCACCGATTTTACGGCAAAAAATTTTAAATTGGCCATATCTGCTTTCTCAGCAGTGCCTTTTTACTGAGGATGATGGATCCTGGGAAAAATTATAACTTAAAAAAAATTGTTGTGATGCGATTCAATTAGGAGAAGGAATATTCTATTAGCAAAAAAGTTTTCTTAAATAGGAACTTGTCCTTTCTGTAGCAGTCATGATACGAATTAAGCTGCAAATCTAACACATTTTTCACTATTTATACTGCGATTAATTTAAAACTTCAGTGGTATTACGTACGATGTTTTTTGGTTCATTTTAAAAAATAATAATAATAAATGAATAAAGAATGGTTTCAAAAAGATATTCGATATCTTACATCAGTTTTTACGTTAAGTAAATTTACAATACGGGAAAACTTTTTGAAAGTCTGTTTAATAAATTTTGAAACGTATAAAGTACTTTTTTTTATATTTGGCTGAGAATGGGTAAACGGGTAAAAAGCTTTTAGCTTTTTTCTATAGTGATATGTTTCATGTAATCAATAATTTCAGCATTTCCTTTCATCGAAGAATTATTTATTGAAAATTACTGATGAAAATTAAAACCTAAAAATAACGACATTATAATTAATATCTGTTAAATTTTACATTTTTTTATGATTATCATTATTATTGTAACCTTTGTTAACAGAGAGAGAAGGATTTTTACTTTTCTCTTGATTGAGGAGAAATACACTAAAAAAATATCCCTCTATACAATCATCTTGATGCGTTTCTTTGTCCTTATGCTATTATTATCTTAATAATCTCAAGGTTCTCTATTGGAAAAGTTTCCAATTGCATTTACTTCAACTAATGGTCAATCTTTAATTTGTTATTACGTGTTCATAAACCTCTCCTCTTTTACTTAGACAAAAACACATACAAAAGAGCTCACATTAAATTTTCTTTTATTTAACTAGTTTAAAAGTTTTTAATAAACACAACGAAAAATCATAATTAATAATTATATATATATATATATATATTTCACACCTTTTAACTTATAAATATAATTTTAACTACGGAAATTGTTCGTTAATGACTGTTTGTTGTTGTATAAAAAGCGAAGAAGCTGTGGGGAAGATAACGTAATTCACAGAAAAAAGTTAGCAGCTATTTTATTAATATTTATTTATTTTCATTCATTTTGTATGGCAAACATTGATGTAATACTGTTTGTGATAAATTATAACGTCTGTTTTCATGCCAATTTTCATCTTCCTCTATTTTTACCATTTATATTCAGAAAATAATAATAATAATAAAAATAATTTATAGAGATGAAAACTGGATTTGTAAGCTATGATTCCGTAAATTTAGAGAAAGAAGGGCTGTTATTAAACATTACATTTGTAATGCTATAAAACGTTTAATTCTCTGAGGTCTATACCTAAAACCTAAGATAATAGTATCTTCAGATACTATTATCTGAAGATGATTTCTAACCGGAAGAATGCTATTATTCAGAGCCGGTATCATCTGCCAGAGATTATCATAAACAAAAAATTTCGAAAATTTCTCCAGAATGATCATAAAGAAATTAGTAGTGTCTCTTCCACTGATTTTTTTTATAATCTATCTATCGATAAGAATATATTATAGTGATCATCAGGATAAACCCCCTTGAAAAAGAATTATAGATTAGTTAACAAAAATTAGATTTCATTTTGATTGCTGTCTGAAAAAAAAAGGTAAATTTTCTTTATACTGATTAATACACTAATTGAAAAATCATTTCATTAAATGACGACTATTCTAAAATAAAACCAAAGGTCTAACAAAACACCGTCTTACGTCACCAACTTCCGACGGGCTGTACTATAACATTTCCCGGATGATGAGATTCTCAGAAATGTCTCTAATAAATAATAATATTAAATATCATTGGTTTTAACAGTAAAATTACTGCATTTAAGGAAAAAACAAAAAAAAAACATAAATTACTCTAATCATGTTACATTACACAAATATCTGAGGATAATTTACGTACATTTTTCCTGGTCGGCTAATTTCTAAGAGTAGAAATCCATTAAATTTTTCCAAAATTCAGAGTAGATGTAATTTGTCTTTTCCAAGGTAAGGATAGGCATGTTAGGATGTCTTATCCCGGTCAGGCATGGCATTTCTACACATGCTATAAATCATTTATCTCCATCCTCTGAAGAAATACCTAACGGTGGTCCCGGAAGTTAAAAAAAAGTTGAACTAAAAGAGAAAGTTTGTATTGTCGTTAATTATAGTCTTTTTTTTTAGTATTATTTTAGTACTCAGAATGGTAGGGTCTCGGCCTTTCATCCGGAGGTCCCGGTTTCAAATCCCGGTCAGGCAAGGCATTTTTCACTCACGCTACAATTCATTCATCTCATCCTCTGAATATCTCGATATTCTTATATTTTATCAGTACAAAAACCTTATAGAACTAAAGTGGGGAAAAACGTAAGAAGAATTACCCTGTCCATAGTTAAGTATAAAATTTCAGTACTTTTTTTTGTGAGTGTTAGTGTTTGCGTGCGCGTACGTGTTTATGTCAGTGTTTTCTTTTTGTGAGTGTAAATATGCGTAGGTGAGTGTTCACGCCAGGGGGGGCAGGAGTCCCCGTGTATCATCATCGCCGCCCACCCCTAAGGCAGGGACTGAGCAGAAGGCTGTTCCTCTTCCCCAGCTCCTCCATGTAAGTGTAAGTGTGTACCAGACCATCCTCCGTCATCCAGAGCCTTTCTTCTTGCTCTTCTGGCTCTTGATCCAGAGCCTTTCTCCTTCCACTTTAGTTCGGATTACTTTAGAAATTTTAGTTTTTATTATAGATTATTTTAGAAATTTCAGTACTAAGCTGTAATTATGTACTGTAATATTAAATATCTTTTTAAAACTGTAATTTTTAAACTGTAGTAACTGATTATTTTTACCAACACTACACGTCTTACCTTTCATAAGATGAGTTAATGTGGATTATGGAATCATAAAAAGGGATTGGGTTACCCTGCAAATCCTATCCTCGTGCACAAAGTAATGCGAATTGACCATCTCTTAAGTAAGAATAATAGAACTTAACAAGAAAATTTAATAAAAGAAAATTTGATACATTTTGAGTGTAAATAAAATATGGCTAAAGCGTTCAGTTCTAATCTTATTGACAATTAAGAAAATATCTTCCTATATTTTTAAAACACACAACCAGAATTGTTAGTGGGATTACGAGCCAAAAATATTACCCATCATGATGGAAAGAAATTTATTTAATTTTGCTTCAAAACTTTTTAATCTGCTTCACTGCTTTGTCTTATAAGAAAATTTCCGTGCTCATTCATATAAGAAAATTTTAACTTGATAATGAAATATTTACAAAGTTCATATCTTATTATTTATCTGTTTTTTCTACTGATTAAGATAATCCGGTAAATATGGGCAGTTATATCGTAATTAAATTACAGAATATTTTAACTTAAATTTACGATATATTTAATATTTTATGAATTAACATGAAATGTATTTATTCGTTTTTAGAAATTGAAACTTTTCAATTCAAGCAATAATTTTTAATTTAATTATCTTCTACATTTTTGAACAAAGAATTAAGATTGTTAAAGATATTTTTAAATTAAAAAAAAAGTCATGTATATATATATATATATATATATATTTCTGTAATTACAGCTTAGTGCTGAAATGTTATACTTTACTAATACGTAATGATACAAAAAAAGTCAAGTTTCTTGACGCAATAGGTCAAGAAACTTTCTTCAAAAAATTATGGTAAAAATTTTTCCAAAGGTTCTTGTTCTCACGATCAACAATTTTCTTCATTAATTCAGTTTTATACATTCTTTTATATATTTTTATCAGTTCTCAATTTTATGGTAATTATTATAATTAAAAGAAAATAAAAATTCATTACATAAAATCATAAATCACAAAAGAAAATAAAAAAAATTATTACGTAAAATGTTTGAATAAATAAATACTCCAAAAGTGAAAATAATATATTTTTTTAATTGGAAAACAATTAAGAGTAATTTTTCTAATTTAGTTCAACTTTTAAAACTCTAAATTTATGAAGCAACTATTACCAAGTGAATTTCTTTCCGAAGAAATAAGAGCCTGTGACTCCAAAAGTGACCAAAACTCTCCAGATATTTACCTGTGGACTGTAAAGCAGATGCATATTAGACCGTATAGGGTTTATTATCAGACAAGTAATGAAAATTTCTTTGTTCACTATCCCGAAAAAATGAAAATACGCTTCGTCACTCATTAGCAGAATCAATTCTTGGGGTAATAAAATTTGGACAAAAAGTCATCCGATTTGCTTTGCCATAGATCTAGCACCATTACTTTTTTCTTCGAATGAAAGTTTCTTGGAATCTAGAGTTTAATACAATAATAATATTCAATTAATATTATTATATTAAATTTAAATATAATTATAGAAAATGAAAAATAAAATCCTAGAAATATATCGATCATATAGTATGGGTAATGGTAAATGTGTAGAATTAGTTACAAAGACGGTTTCTCAAAATAAGACAATTCCTGGCATCAATGAAGACAAAAAATCTGATTATAGGAGTTACCAAAAGAAGAAAAACGTTTAAAAAGTACTTTAAGAGTATTTATTCAACGGATTTAAAAATTAGGATTTTTTTCTAAAAAATAAGTTGTCTAATGGGAAAGTTTTGAGTTGTGAATGAGGTAGGCGATTGAGAGGTATATAGAATGTAACGATCGAGGATGAAAAAATGTTAAAGAAGATTTGGGAAGTTGAAAACTATTTCAAATATATGAGAGTAAAAACATGTTGGCTTGGACAAAACATGAAGGGGGATTGTCTAAAAAAGAGTTAAGAGGAAAAGAACCAGAAAAAGAGGGGAAAAGAAAGAAAGAAGTAAGGTTAAAAGTTTTTTTTATTTTCTTAAAGAGTAAAGAGTGTACAATGAGACAAAGATAGAGACTTGTATTAAACTGGGTCATCTACCAATACTATTAAAATCTAAGTTCTTTTTTAAACTGATGATTTCAGAGTTACCTGTATAAATCTTTTCATGACAATTAGAAAAAAAAGCAGCAGAATTTGTTTAAAAATTTAACTGTGCTCTATGAATAGAATGGACGTTTTTAGTTAAAATAATGTGAATAATAGTCAAAAGAGTCCTAGGATAGAACAAACAGAAGTGTTTCCAATAATAATCAGATAAATTATTTTGATGAGAGATTATTTAGATTTTTATTTTCTGTGAGAAGTGTTGAAAGAGTAGTTACTATTCATTACATGCTATTACTTAGGAAATTTTAAATAGCTGTCAGATAAGAGTAAAATATGATAAATAATATTTTTTTTTAAGGAAGTTAAGAAAGTACTGGCCAACTTTTAGAAAGATTTCCTATTTTTTCATCATTATTTCTAAACGATTTATGAATTTTTAATTCAGTTTCCTTTTTTCAACTGATTCAAAATATATACAATTTTCAATAGTATGCTTTAAAATATATACTATTTTCAGTAGTATTCAATAGTTTGAATTATCTTTACCAACTTTTCTAAGAAAGAACGGTATAGTTTCTGTCGCGTAGTAGAAGTGAAGGACTGAAAATGAATTTTCTTTACGTTTTGAGATATAAGGAGTACAAAATCCTATTGAATTAAAATTTATTTTCCTTAGATGTATTATATATATATATATATATATGACATACGTATAAAATTTATGGCTCCAAAATCTTCAAAATTACTTGATTACAATTTAATTTATTTAATTTTAATTTAATAATTTTATTTATGTGCAAAAACCGAAATTTTCGCGATCACAATACTTCCTTTATTTCGAACAAGGAAGTAAAAAGTAAATATTTTCAAAGTGATTTAAAAAAAAAAAATATGTCTATTAAGAGTACTTTTTCCAATTACCGAACTAAAATGAAATTACCAGTTATCGATTTACAGATAAATTGACGAAATTTTTATGGTTTTAATTTTTGTAAACATTTCATAAAGTTATTCAAATGTTAAAATATCTAAAAAAAACATTATAAATAATTTCATTTTTAATACCTGTAAAAGAATAAAAGAGGTTTTTCAATATCAGTACTACCAATAAATGAAGAGATAAATAATAATGGAACTATTTCAGACGTGATATATATTACATAACCAATCGACTGTTTAGTAACAGTAACTATACAAACTTCTCTACGAAACTCTAAGGAAGCATGCGAAGTAATCTCAATTTCATTAATTTCTTTTTATAAAGCAGTAAACATTGTCTTTCAAATTGATTTAATTAAGAAATTAAATTAAGAAATATTAGAAATTAAATATCTAATCAGTGAAAAACAAAGCTTCACTTTGGAAACTTATATCATATGAACAACTTAACATAAATAAAGGAATTTCGTATCTTATCTAAGTCTTTTATTTTTTTCTGCATTATTGTAATGAGTTGCAATTTATTTAATGCTGCCATTGGGTTCTTTTTACTTTAAGAATAATTAATTGTATCATTTGTGGGAGTAAATTTTTTTTATGTTATGTCAGCAAAACTATAGAAATTTAGAATATATTATACATCCTTTAATGTCTAAAAAATTTTGAGAGAATAAATAAAATTACATTTAAAAAATTAATTTTGAAAGGATATTTTTTTCAGAATTTTAAGCTTTTTATCTCTACTTATACCTTAAAAACACAAGTATGTATTATTCATAAACTTCAGGGAAGCATATGGATCTGACCAGCTAAGAGAAGACTTCTAGCAGTGAGGCGAAGAGCGAAGGAGGTGATGCCTCGTTCTGAGCTGTCGTTCGTCCGCGCTTGCGTGGATGGTCGACGTGTTGAGGCACGGGGACTCTAGATCCTACGAGCTCGAAGGTACCTCCCGGGGCTGTGTAGTGAGGGTCCGGCTCCGGGAGGGGAGTTGGTGAGTTAGGAGGTTTAGTCGGTAGGGCGAGACACATACGCATTCTAATAACATCTTGCGGAACCTGTTAGCGAGTGCAACAATTCATCCGTAAATTGGGTACTCCGAATACCAGGTAAATACTAAATAAAGAGAAAATTGTACCACTTTTAGTTTTCTCAATTAATTTTTTTTTTTTTGTTTTTGTTTATTTCTTGTGCAAAAAATTATACGAAATATTTATAAAAATAAAATAACAAAAAATCGTCTTTTTATAAGATAACTACTAATAGATTCATAACTACGCAGAATTTTGTTTTTTTTTAATTTTAATTTTTTTTTTATTTAGCTTAATTTAATATTATTTTAGCACTTACCGGTTTTATTCAGATCAGTTTATACTATAGCGATCATGAAAAAAATATAAACAAATAAATTTTCATAAATATAAAGTTTTACAATTCTCTGTCTATTATATACTATATTTTGTTTTAATATATTTTAGGTAAAATTTATTAATTAATTAAATATAATGACGTTTGAATTCTACAGAACCGTAACAGACGTAACAGTGGTTGCGGTTGCGGGACCGGTTTCAACCGTTCGACCGTATGATGGACGTCATACATTTGTGGGTGTGTAAGGTTTTGTAAGGCCTTGGGTGTACACCTGGTTTTCGATGTGAATTTTTTAAATATCTTTTTACATAATTATTTATCGGTACATACTCTCAATGACATCACTGATAGTAAGAGATACCGCTTATATAATATATAACTGGTTAATACAAAACAATATAAAAAAGTTAGGAAGTTGTTTTCTTCAACCCTTACAAAGCTACAAATTTAACGCGGTGATTCAATAAAATATTAAATAATTAGTAAAATAATCAATATTAATTCAGGATATTATTCAGTTATTTAATGTAATTAATATATTTATTTTTCCTTACCATTAAATTTATCAATTTTCAACAAAACTATTCCACTAAAGTTAAATAGTTTAAAAAATTCACCAAAAATATCAAAACTTTGTAATACTTAAGGTTAATTTTCCTAATTTATCATTACAATGTATTTTTAATTGCTTAGGGAAATACTTATTTTAACTTTTTTTAAAAAATAGTTAATATATTTTAAGACACATCCAAACCGTTTTGGTTTTTAAATTTATAAACCAATCTCTTGGAAGAGTGCAAGGTCCATTGTAACAAATGCACATTTACTTATAATTTTCTTATAAGGAAACATTAAATAGTAATTCACATTAAGTATAATTACGTCTGTCCTTTTCTCAAAGGGAGCGGTTTCTTTAAATTTCAAGATTATAATTGGTGCGGATGATTTAACTTGTTGAATTTGTGTAGACAATATAATATTGCTTATGTTTTCGATAAAAGATAACATGATGTCATAAAATTCATTCCTTTTCAGTTAATTTACACATATCAGTATATCTAGTATGTTAAACGGGTCTAATATTGTACATACTAAATTGTAAATTGTATGTAGCGTATATGTTTATGTAAATTAATTTGGTAACTAATTTAAATAATGAAATAGAAAATTTAAGACGGTTAAAATAAATCTCAAAATATAAATTCATTAGGAAAACAGTAAAATAAATAAAAATAAATTTAAAAACACATTCATTTTAGTAAAAAAAAGCCGGAAAGGTGTTTCATAAATCTTGTGGCTTGACTTGTTCGTTTAAGTTTCTTGACAGATACAAATACAGATTTTATTTTAAATATTAATGACTTACAAATTATTTAGAATAAAATTGAAAAATAACTCAAAAATTTAATTAAAAATATTTGGTTTTGACTTAGCCCCGCTTTATAAGGTCTCGAATTATAAAGTTTATATAGTAAAAAATATTTAGAGTATAACTGCTAGAAAAAAAAAGAAAAAATTGTAAAACGTACTCGTATCATCTATAGTAATTGTAAATATAGTTGAATTTTCAATCTTGAAATTAAAATTAAAAAATTTTTTATTCTAAGTGCGACCCCTTTCAACTCTTTTTTTTTTTGGAGGGCCATAGAAAGGTTTTATTGCTGGATAATTATTTACTGATGTAAGCAAGCCCAACTTAAATTTAAAAAAATAATAAATAAGTAGAAAAACATGTTGTCGTAAGTCTGACGTGGTCTAAAATTAGGACAAGACTAGAATATATATATATATATATATTGTCGACTATTTGTAAGAAATTCCAATTTATTTTTTTTGGGTTTTGGGTTCAAAGCCAGAACTATTCAGAATAACGTTGAATATCATCACCCTTAAATCCTAACAACTTACATCTTTTTCATTTTAAATAATTTAATACCTTCATCGTATTTTTTTTATTTTTTACGACCAAACAAAAAATTCCAAATTAGCAATAACTATCCTACCGAATTTTATAATTTTGTTTAAAATTTAATATCCTGACCCCGTGGGGGAAGATACCCGCCTTGTGTTCATCCGGGTCACCACACCACCCCCTCCGGTTTTAGCCTCCGGAGATAGTCTTGGAAACCCCTCCAAATCTGTTAATAAATTACAGACACATTAGTTTGGCCTGTCAGAATGACACCGATGCAAATGCCTTGGCAGACATTTCCGTTAGGTATTTACGCAACTTATTATCACTTCCGTATGGCTATTTCCAACCACAACCATCTAACATAACTTAAAACCTCAACTATCAAATTAACTAATTCGCACGCGATCGCCGCAACATCCTCAAAAACATGATTTCACACAAAAACTCTGCCCATATCTAACTTCAGTTAGACTATGTGCTCAGATCATTATTTGATTGAGTCAAACGCCAAAACTACTAGCATCATTTTAACAAAACAAGTGTTGATCGTAACAACCACAAATTGATTTTTCTTAAAAATCAAGAAAAAAATCATAAATTTAATAAGCTTCGAATGAAAACATACCCTATCTTTCTCTGCTCTGGTCCTCTTTCAGGAGCGAGATCAATGCCTACACTCTCCCACAACGCAGCTCCATCTCAGAGTTCTCCACACAACCATTCTCATCCCAGCAGCCAATATCTCAGCTAACTGGTGGTTGATGCCAAAACGCCTATCTTGGCGAAGTAAGCATCCACACGGGTTCCTAGCTCCCGGGTTTCTATTTTATCTATACACCCATAACAGCATCAGATCCCTCATCCATTCTCAAAATGGCTAAGCACCTCATCTCAGGTAGTCAGCAACCATGTTTCATTCTCTTTTGGTTTTCCAATTAACTTGCAGATCAGAACCAGAATTGATCCTCGCAAGCTCTCTAATTATTTTGGTATGTATAAATCTGACAACCTATCTCGAATAGCATCATATCCAGAAAGAAGCAGAGTAATATGAAAATTGAAGGGAATTCATCAAACAGGCAGGATATCGTTCACGTCAAGAGAAATACCATGCGTGTAACGGCTATCGGGCGATTCGGTCCATCTGATCTGGCATAAATGGAAACCTAGGAGTCAATTTTTTATGCACCCATCTTCAATGCCTATATTGGAAACAATTTGGTGCCGTTTTTAAAACTTAAGTTGTCCTGTATATTTATATAATACAGGCCAACACACGTACAAACATCTTTAGGAAATTTCTATAACTTTACTTAGATTTTTTAATATATACATATTTTTTAAAATTTATTTATAAAGAATATCTTGGAATGTCAACTCTACAAAATCTCCAAATTTAAAAATTTTACGTTCTATTTATGTTAAAATTTAAACACGTATATGTATAAGTTTTGCAAAAATTAATTAAAGTATTCTTCACTTGGTGCTCTTTCTTTATTATAACGTCCGTATTTTCTTCGAGACTATTATTTCTTCTCAACGTTTCTTTTTATAAAAGATTAATTAAAATTAGAATTAGGAATAAAAAAAAAATTTGAAATATAAAACCACAGATATATTTTTTAAATTTCATTTAAATAAGATTTTCTAGCTAGTCATTAAAAATTTACTTTAGTTAATGGAAATTTTCTTACGATGCCGTATTTAAATTTACTTGAAAATTTAAACGGAAACTTTGAATAATATAAATTAGATTTTTTAATTTCCTAAGTCAATCATCTTGTTCATTAATTGTACTTTTTAACAAAACTACTTTTAATAATCATTTAACAAAAAAAAGAATTAGTTCTGTGAATAACACAAAACACATATATCTCGGAATAAGAGAGATTATAAAAGAGAAAAGAAGTTGTTTTAATTTATTTCAACAAAACTTAAAATAAAAATCAGTTTCTGTTTATAAATTAATTTGACTACAGTTGTATAAATTCTTTTACAAACTACCTTTGCTATTAAACCCGCCTTTTTGAGTATATTTTCAGCTCGAAATTCATGCATTACCTGATTACTTCCTTTTTAATTAAAAAATAAACTGATTTTCATCTTTTAAAACATATTCATAGAGATTATTTTTAGAGAGTGAGATTTGTCTTCTACTACCTTACTACTTAAACGGAGTAAACATTGATTTGCTAATGGTGCAATGAAATTATTAATAGTACTGTAGTTATAACTGTACTAGTACTAGTCTTAACTTAATGTCTTACTATACTCTCTCTTTATCTCTTTAGCCTCTGGAACAGAAAATGAATGAGGATGATGTGTATGAATGAGAATGAAGTGTAGTCATGTACAATCTCAGGTTGCCACTCCTAAGAACTGTGGTTTGGTGAAACCAACCGGTATCCGCGATCTAACATTCAAATCCGTATAAAAATAACTACCTTTACTAGGATATGAACCTTAGAACTCTCGACTTCGAATTCAGCTTTCGTAAATTCTACTTATAGTCCTTGCGGGATACAGTCTGTCTCACAGCCTAAAGCAACTTACTTTCTTCTTACCAAACTTAAATCTAGTTACAAATAGAGGACGTAAAACAAAAAAAAAAGAAACATTACCTACTGTCTAACTCCAAAAACAGCCTCTCGTTTTTGGTCGTTCCGTATCGTTAGTTCTGTTGCCAAACATATCATCTCCAAAGTCTCTAGTGACCACCGTTGCTAAGTTCCTTCACTCAATCAGGACCCCATGCCGTCATTTCTTCCATTTTCGTACGTAGGATTCCAGTAGTGTCCAAGGTGGACACCTTCTCCGACTGCCGACTTCTTCCGAGCCTATATACCACCGTATTATCCAGCGCCTGTCAGCCGTCGTCGGCGTCCCATCTCTCACAGTCATAGAACGTATGGCTCCGGGGTGCCCACTTGTTCACAATATATGCAACTCAGGGTGCGTCGCTTGTGGAGCTTGAAAAGATACGAACCAATCTCGGGGTCCCGAACTTGAGCCCTACAGTGGACCTTCCCGATGCGCACCCTCTTCGCTATCAGTCGTAGAGCTGCCCCAATGTCATCACGATAGCATTGTGATAACATTGTTATCACAATAGCATTTTGGGTTTTTCCAAAAGCTGGCCTCAGAGAGGAAATGCGAAAATCGGATTCCTGTCCAACCACTTTCCTGACCACCGCTGCAACCTCTACTTCAGTCACATCCTCTTCGATATCGTGGATGTGGACAACAGCTCGGCGATTATCTTTCGATTGTAGATCCACTTTCAGATCAGTAGTGCTCTCCTTAATCGTCGTCTTCAACGCTGCCGTCTTTTCCGCTCCTCGCACTCTTATACGGAGTTCCCCACTGCCCCCTGCCTGACTGATAGGATGATGTGTCCTACTTCTTGATCCGCCATGGAATGTTTAACTGAGCGTACAAACGTTCTTCAGCCCTCACCACCATCGTTCCACTTTCGATCTCTGCTGGAGTAGAGCGTCGCGGAGCAGGGGAAAGAATGGACTGTTTACTAGAGGCGGGCCGGCGGTCCACTACTCGGACAGTATTACCAGTCCATCAAAGAGATAGAGTTCTAAACGCTTTATCCCTCGCTTGATCTTAAACGTAGGGTTTAACTACTCCTTACAGCATGAAATGCAGAACAAACCTGAGTAGGCGAACCGTAGGGTTGAACTACTTCTTACAGCGTGAAATGCAGAACGAACCTTAGGGGGCGAACCGTAGGGTTTGATTACTCCTCACAGCGTGAAATGCAGAACGAACCTGAGGGAAGTAGTCATTCAGTACGTAAGGAAACAAGCTATGTAAGGGACATAGCGGAGAATTTAGTTTATTAAATTATATTTTAATTAGTTTTCACTTAATATTCCACAAACATATTTTTTTTTTTTGGTCTTCAGTCATTTGACTGGTTTGATGCAGCTCTCCAAGATTCCCTGTCGAATGCCAGTCGTTTCATTTCGTTATACTTCCTACATCCTACATCCCTAACAATTTGTTTTAC
>JAAAKQ030062321.1:0-15770 GCA_010016005.3 Zanna intricata
AACGACTGGCACTGGATAGGGAATCTTGGAGAGCTGCATCAAACCAGTCAAATGACTGAAGACAAAAAAAAAAATATATATATATTTCCACAATAACATTCAGATATTTTATTAAACTAAATCCTCTGATAATACCTTTTATTTATAATGAAATAAACAATAGGTTCATTTAATTTTAAATCATTTCAAATAATATAACAAATTATATTACATTTTATTCTCTGTTCCTTTTCATATTAAACGTATATTAAATATATATATATATATATATATATACATATAATTTTACACTTAAATGAAAAAGTAAAATTAAATTATTATATTTTATGAAATCACTCACTCATTTAATTAAAAAAAAAGAAAGGATATTAACAAAATAAATCTGCATTGTATACAAAACATTAATACTGATAATGTATTTATTATTCTATACAACTTTTAATATAGATTTATTTACATTTTTGTTCTCTGAATAAACAGAAGTAATAATTAAATATAAATAATTTTTTTTTTCGAATGAAGTAATTGAATAGTATCTTTCACCCATACCATTCTAAGTTACTACCGAATCTTAATCGACCAATTTTACCAAAAAAAAGTCTATGTATGTTTATGTAAAAATAAAAGGTTCAGTAGTAAATTTTTTGGCTTTACCTTTCACAAATTTTTATTTCAAATACGACATAAGATTTTAAAAGTTAAGGTATTATTTATACAATATTTAGGTACAATTATAAAAAGTTAAAATTTTCAGTAAATAACCTTTGGTCCAATTTGACCTCATTGATGAAACTGTGTTTTTAACTTAAAAATGATGCAGTATTAAAAGTATAATTAAGGAAAAAGTAAAATTTCTGACAAAAGATTTTGAATACAGTTGATCTCTTCCAACTAAATACTGTTTTATCAAAATATTACACACATTTAGAGTATATAATTCCTAAAAAAAAATATATATATTAAAAAAATTTGAGTACATTTGTCAATGTACACAATGTTAGCTATCAACGAAGGGAAATCGTTGATAGCTAGCTATCTCATTGAACTTTTTAAAAATAGTCATAACCTCAAAAACAAATAAATATCCGAAATTATAAAAAAAAAAAAAAAAGGAAAGAAACATTTTTTGTCGGATCTCATGGAGTCCACTCTCTTTTTTTTTTTAAAAAAAAAGATAACTATTCCATATTCATTACATACAATTGAATTTTTAATCTTGAAAATTAATGTTTAAAAAATTGATATTTTAATTGCGAGTTCTATCAGCACCTTGTTTTGTGGGATTTAATTGTTTATTTGTCAAGGTAATTATTTATTTCAATAGAGCAGCCCATTCGGCCCAATGTTGTTTAAGAGGGCTACACGCGAGGCTGCGGCACTAGGTACCGAGTCAACCACATGATCAAGTTCGAGACTAGTCAAACAAGTTTTTTTACACTTTAAATATGATTCATTTATTTAATTCTATCGCTCACCTTTGACGTTACAACACACCAGACGAATACAACAGTTGTACGTCCATGTTACACTAGAGCTCCTTGTGGTGACAAGGGATACTTTTGACGCAGTATGCCCACTTCCGGTAAAAACTGCATATTTGGCCAAATTGGACCAATTACAATACTTTCCCTTCTAGAACTAAATCTCTGCTGCAGTGCTAGACGGGAAAGTAAAAACTATTGGTAAAACCTGACCGGTAGTGTGGAATAAATGATAATTTTCTTCCTCTCTCATATCATCTGATTCTCCGTTAAACATCCGGAAAATATAGTTTACAAATTGCATGTCTTTTACGAGCTAATGGATGGCCTTCATTAGCTTGTTAGCTTAGTTAACCAATCAGCATCAGGATTTTACGAAAGAAGTACATATAAAAAATGCGATGAACTATATTTTTTGAAAATTAACAGTATTTATTTATTAATTTTCTATTTTTTTCAGTTATTTATTTATCTACATTTCTTTACAACTCAGTATTTAGTATTTTAACTTCACATGTGACCTTCCCTAATACTTAAAAAAATTCAACAATAATAATAAATATAAATGTAATAAAAGAAAGTTTTGTTTCTTTTATTTCTTTATAGTTCTCTCTTTCAACTAAAAAGATTCTTTAGATTTTCTAAACAAAAACGTTTTAACATTCTTAGAAGAAGTTTAACAAACAGCAACAAAAACCAACACAACTATGCACAGAACAGTTAAAATTCCCTAAAGTATGAACTTACTTAACTGGTATGTCACTCATAAGAAATCTTAGTTGTTTAAAATGGCACTCATTTTAGACTTTTCGTAGACAGTATAATATTAAATGATCCATTTAAAAGGAAAATAAAATAAAATTATTTTAGTGAATATTGAAAAAAAAATTTTTATAATTTTGAATAAATTATTTTTATGATTGAAAGAAGTCAAGTTTTTCTCTTTTTCTTTTCTATTTTGGCTTCTGAAAGACCACGTTCCAATCTTTACCTTCTTTGCAGGTCTCTCTTTGCTAAATATTCTTTTAGCTTGCACCGTTATAATTTTTAATTCCTTGAAAACTCTGTATTGCTTCAAAAATTTTAAAATTTATTTATTAAAAATAATCGTTTTTTAAAGTAATAGTAAAAATTGGTAACTTGTGGTGAATATCCATGTTAATTGAGGATTTTATTATGAACAGAAAATATTTTATGTTTATTTCAAAACATTTTATAATTTTTATTTATTATAATTCTTTTTCTTTTAAAAGTTATTTATTAGATCATAGTAAGATTATACGTAAAAATAAGATTTATAATAAATTCTACTCAACAAAAATATATGAATGTTTGTGCCAGTGCAAGATAATTCATAAACCGTACCAATTAAGACTCTTTTTTCCGTTTAGCCTCCGGAACAACCGTCATTGGATGAATGAGAATGAACCCACCGGGTTGGTCTAGTGGTTAACGCGACATCGCAAATCAGCTGATTTCGAAGTCGAGAGTTCTAAGGTTCAAACCCTAGTAAAGATAAAAATTTTTATACGGATTTGGATACTAGATCGTGGATACCGTTGTTCTTTGGTGGTTGGATTTCAATTAACCACACTTCTCAGGAGTGATAGACCAGAGATTGTACAAGACTTCACTTTATTCGCATTCATACACATCATCAAAATCAGCTGATTTGCGATAATTACCTTGATAAATAAACAATTAAACCCCACAAAACAAAGTGCTGATAGAACTCGCAATTAAAATATCAATTTTTTAAACATTAATTTTCAAGAATAAAAATTCAATTGTATGTAATGAATATGGAATAGTTTTCTTTTTTTAAAAAAAAAAAAAAAAAAAAAATTGGACTCCATGAGATCCGACAAAAAATGTTTCTTATTTTATTTTTTTATTTTTTATTTTTTTATAATTTCGGATATTTATTTGTTTTTGAGGTTATGACTGTTTTTAAAAAGTTCAATGAGATAGCTAGCTATCAATTTCCCTTTGTTGATAGCTAACATTGTGTACATTGACAAATGTACTCAAATCTTTTTAATATATATTTTTTTTTTTAGGAATTATATTCTAAATATGTGTAATTTTGTTGATAAAACATTATTTGGTTGGAAGGGATCAACTGTATTCAAAATCTTTTGTCAGAAATTTTACTTTTTCCTTAATTATACTTTTAATAATGCATCATTTTTAAGTTAAAAACACAGTTTCATCAATGAGGTCAAATTGGACCAAAGGTTATTTACTGAAAATTTTAACTTTTTATAATTGTACCTAAATATTGTATAAATAATACCTTAACTTTTAAAATCTTATGTCGTATTTGAAATAAAAATTTGTGAAAGGTAAAGCCAAAAAATTTACTACTGAACCTTTTATTTTTACATAATCATTTTTTTTTGGTAAAACTGGTCGATTGAGATTCGGTAGTAACTTAGAATGGTATGGGTGAAAGATACTATTCAATTACTTCATTCGAAAAAAAAAAAATTATTTATATTTAATTATTACTTCATTCGCATTCATACACTTCATCCTCTGAAGTAATACCTTACGGTAGTTCCGGAGGCTAAACAAATAAAGAGAGAGGATGAATGAGGATGATATGTATGAATACAAATGAAGTAAAGTTTTGTACAGTCTCGGCCGACCATTCCTGAGATGTGTGTTTATTGACACCCAACCACCAAAGAACACCGGTATCCATTATTTAGTGTTCAAATCCGTCGAAAATTACTGCGCTTTACTAGGATTTAAACCTTAGAACGCTCGACTTTGAAATCAGCTGATTTGCGATGACGAGTTTACCACTAGACAAACCAGTATGTGGATTGCGAAATCTGTTATGACATAACCATTTCTGTAAAGCGGTACAACATTTTTCATTATAATTAAACAATTTTTGTTTAGAAATAATCTTAATTTAATTAGTAATCTTCTTTATACTACTGTACAATTTTAAAGGAAGAGATGATGAGTAATCGATAAATAAAATATTGTTTTATTAGGAGTACTATTACAAGTACTATTCAGTCTGTGTATTTCAATTAAAAATTTAAAACTGGATTTGGTAAACTATGAAAACAACAGTTAACAGTTATTAACAGAATTGTCTCTTAACTTGAACTCTTTTCTAAAGGTTGTATTATTTTGTAAATGTCTGTTTTAATTTATAAATACACAAGAGATTTTTTTTAGTGTTTTATATTTGTTGATTTATTATTTGACGATTTCTTTTTAAATTTTTTTTTTTTTTTTTTTAATTACTTTATATGTAGTGATGACTGTTGTTTTACAAACGAACTGCCAATCTAGTTATTATTGATTATTATACTTCAATTCTGGTTATTTATAGACTCTACTTTTCTTTAGTAAATCTCTTAGGGATATTTTTTTATTCTATTTAAAAACTTTTTTTTATTTTATTTTTTTAAGTAGTGATGAAATATGTTATAAAATACTGATAAATCTATTATAAAATGCAAATTATTAATTGAAAACGTTTATTTTTTTGTTAATTATTCGATATCATGAAAACGAGAGCAATTTTTTTTTCTAATTAAAATATTAAGATACAGAATCATTTTTTTTTTCTTAAATAAAAGCTTATTGAATGATAGAGGAAATTAAATGTACTTTAGTACTACAAACAGGTTCTAAAATATAGCCAATAGTAGTAAAATTATGCATCATATTTTTTTTGTTTTATTATTATTAATAAATAAAAAAATCAGAATAACTTACAAGAGATAATTAAACGGGAAAGAAAGTGTCCAACGGGAAAAGAAAGAGTGCATAAATTATTTCTTTTGTCTTTAAACAAATCTTGTATATGGTTTACTTTAATTCTTTTTTCAGTAAACTACATGATAAAAATATTAACATAAAAGACTGTTCGAAAGCACTGTGATTGCAAATGGAATATTTTTTTTGTTGTAATTAAATTATTAGAAGATAAATCAAATAGGAAAAGCCATACTCAGCTATACTCAGCCTGATCTTTTTCTTTAAAAAAAATTAAATCAACTTTAAATAAAATTCCAGACACATATATTTTCCAAACGCCGATTTTTCGGATATCCAATTATTCGGACTACTTCCATCAGCAATACGCAATTTAAAAAATAATAATACACTACTAAAAAAACAATTAAAATACTATTCAAATAAAGCTTTGTACCAACAAAGATTGCATTTTTATCAAATTTTATTTGAAAAAAAAATGTGTTTTTTAATTAACTATTTTTGTAATTCTTAAAACACAAAACATTCAAATTTAAGCCTATGTTAAACTAATTATACAATTAACATCTAAAAGATTGATTGAAGCACATTAACTAGTCAAGCATGAAATATTAACTTTTTAAAAAGCTAATATATGTAGGTATTGCCTAGCTGATGCGATAAAAAGAATGCAGTTTGGCACAGACTCTTTGTTAAATACGATTAAGTGACTTGCAGCTCATAAACTAAAATTAACATTAAAGTAAGCCATTACAAGGACTAGGATCTTAGACTTCTCGACTTCGAAAATCAGCTGATTTTGCGATGACGCGTACAATCACTACAATCTATAATTTATGTAAAAGTTTTGATTTAAATTACTTACTATATTAACCGACTTGTAATATTTGAATGAATTGTTTAAAATTTGTCAAAAATGTTAAAAATTACTATTCATATTATTAAGTTATTTAATTCACATTACCGAAAATATTATACGTTTTTTTTTTTAAGTGATACTTAATTAACACGTATAAAGATCAAACAGTTGAAACATGTCTAAATATAAGTACAAAATTCACAGATTCTATGTATATATTAAAGAAAGTAATTCAAATAGTATCTTCAAATATTAAATAAGATTTGTTTTCAAATTTTTATAAAACATATGTAAAATAAGAAAATATAGTATGAAATGGAATTATTTGATCAATTTAATGAAACGATAGGCACATACAACGTAATAAACAAGCGCGTTTGAAGGGTTTTTGCTCGTTCTGCATAAATATTATCGCCATCATTGGGTTAAATTTACATTGTATTTGTACGTTATTAATGCAAAATTATATCCTTTCCTATCATTATATCTCCATTTGGATGACGGTAATTTATATAATTCATTATTTAATGACCGATATTACTACATAAATAATGAACGTTTAATTCTTCTGATAATTACCTGGTTTAGCTATTCCTTATTCATATTTGATAATAAATATATACCTATTTATAGATTACAAGAATAAATGACCAGGATTTCAAAAATAAACTTTTGCTTTACCACATCAAAGGAAAGGAATCCCATCTACTCGTCTGTAATTATAATAAACTAATCAATTTTTATTAAATAGATATTTAAAAATTCAAATAAATTTTATAGATAGATATAAATATATTTATTTATACTAGCATCTATACTAGCATATAATTATTTATACTAGCATTTATACAACGCAGCTTCACCCGCGCTGTAGGTAACATTCGTTTCCCGTCGCAATAGGGGAAAATAATCATTACAAATAAAAATTAAAACTTGTTCAACTTATAAAAATTATCAGTGTACTGAAATTTCTTCAGAGCAACAGTTTGGTCAGTACAGGAACCGAATAATAAAATAAAATAATAAGGCGACTACTGTCCTGATGATATGGCCTTCTATTCTGTTTTTCTTCAATAAAATCAATGGCCTCCTTCTTGATTAAAAAATCTGTTTTTGATGGACAGCAAAGTGGTACAAGATTATACGCGTTGCAGCTACAAAAATTGAACGTCCTCTCGATGCAGTTGTAGTTGATGTTGAAATGTCATCTTTAAATTCCGTCCCTGAAGTTGGGAGTTCGAATGTAGCATGTCCACCTCAACCTTCCAAATCATTTCTCACAGAAACAATCATTCCCCATCCCAAGCTTCTTGCTGAGACTTCATTTATATTAAAAGATATCGCTAAATCTATCAAGTGAATGCATGTAACAGAAGTTGAAAATCAAAGAACAGAGACACTAGAGAAGTAAACTTGTGTGAAAAAACGTAGGCCTGTGAAAAAGCGCCCTAGTTGTCCAAGCATATTAAAAATAACTAAAGAAGAACAGCATGCAGTTGCAGTGAAATGACACACTGAAATGAATCCGCAGAGGCATCGTGATGCGGTTAAAAAATGTACAGAGGCCAACCTTGACGGGAACCGAGAAGCGGATAAAAAATATGCTCAAGCCAACCCTGACGTGAACTGAAAAGCGGTAAAGAAATAAATAGAGGCCAACCCTGACGTGAACTGAGAAGTGGTTAAGAAGTACTCCGAAGAATACCCAGAAGTGAATAACACTGCCGTTAAGAGATAAAAAGATCACTCTGACCGCCAATTGCCTACAGTATTGAGTAATAAAGATCTTATTGGATAATATTCTGGTGAAGATGTGAAGAAAGTGAAACCATATACATTAAAAAATATGTCTTTAAGGTCTGAAAATTGCTACAAGTGTCCACATAGCGGGGCTAGATTATTTGAGGAGGAAAAGACAAGAAAAACATGGTGCTGTAGCGAAGGAAATTATAATATCTTCGATTTACCTCCGCTTTCAAAACCTTTCTATTCAGACATTTCTTGCAGAATTAGAGGCTGTATATTTACGTTTTCTGGAAATTCCGTAAGGTTTGCATCACCCAAAGGGCCCAGGGCTAACATTCATAAAAATTCAGGGTCGCACAAACCACAATTTTACGACTTGTCCTGCCAAAAATGAACGTGCATAAATAATATCTCTCTATATCGATGATAGATATGCACGCATCATCGCAGGTCAGGAAACGGATTTGAACCCACAGGTAATTAGAAAAATACGGCGGTTTCTACAAGAGTGTCTGATAAGTTCCGCTGTACAAACGGCTATACGATGAACCTTCGATCAATGCTCATCTCATTTTTGAATATACCACATGGCGCACACATGAACCCATTCACGGCGATAGACCTCAATGTACGGAGGTAGCTGCGGTCATCAGCTGTGACTCTGAAGAGGTGACACCGCGAACACTTTGCATTTGCAAGGTAGGTGAGCGGTGACAGCGAAAAATAGACGCCTTTGCTCCTCTAGTGGAGCTTTTCTATTACCCCTTGTTGTATCCACAGGGGACGCCGGGCTGGAACGTAGGGATAACCGACAAGAGCGGAAAGAAACTATCGCAGATGAAGTACACCAGGTGCCTTCTACTGTCTCAAGAGAGATTTTCAAATCTGGACCATCTTTCAGAAACCTGGCTTGTTGACAAGTACGCGACGATAGATAAAGAGAGAGTCCGTGCTGGGACAAAGATTTACAGAAGGGCACGAAGTTTTATCCAAAGCCTCACACTAAAATGACATACACAGATGAACGAGGCTTTGTGCTTCACAAAAGAAACAGTAAAAACAAAGCGGAGACCACGTATAAAGGAAAACTGATTCAGGTAGACAGTCGGTGGATTGTCCCGTACAACGCAGCATTGCTGTTGAAATAACAGGACCATATGAACTTAGAGATAGCTTCACCCCAAGAGTAGTGAAGTAACTGTTCAAGTATATATTCAAAGGATCTTCTCTTCGGCGAATGACTGTTGTACAAGAAGAAGAGCAAGATGACGTGTAAGAGTTCGTTACGAAACGGTATATAGACACGACTGATGCAGCATGGCGTATACTAAAATTTGACATATCAGGCCGTGAACCGACAGTACAGATTTTGCCCGTGCACCTTCACGGCAAACAAATCTTGTTCTTTTATCCCAGTAAAGAAGAAGAGGCTCACGACAAATCTACGTCGAAATTAATGCATTATTTCGATAGGCCAAAATGTCCCGAATTTGATAACATCACCTATCTCGACTTCTACGAACGCTTCATCATTTACACGAAGAAACCCAATTCTTCAGCGGTTCAAATTTACGAACATCCGAATGCGTTCACTGCATAACTCCCAGGCAAAGGAAACGTTGTGCTCTGTTCGAGGCCGGATTACCAGTTGTTCAGGACAACTCGACAGAACTGGGACGAGATAGATTACTGAACAGCACCTCCTTGCAAAGAGAGTTTATTGTGAAATGGGAAGGTCTTCCGACCAGACCATAGTTCTGGATTAGATAAAGTCTCTTCTTCACGGAAACGTTCTCCATACTAGCTGTTCCAGAGTTCTCTTAGTAGACGGTCCCGGTGGGTACGGAAAAACCCTCATCCTCCAAGTGACAGCTGCTTACGTACTCTTGCTATATAGGATCGTCCTGTGCGTTGCCAGTTCTGGTAGAGCAGCTCTAATTCTTACCGGCGAAACCACCGCTCACAGTATGTTTAAGCTTCCCTTAGATTTTCGTGAGCAGCCGTATTGCTCTATCACAAACAGTTCCCAGAGGGCGGAGCTCATCCACGAAGCTTTTGTAATAATTTACGACGATGGTGCGTAAGAATCTAATTGAGATCTTGAACCGCTCGCTTGAAGATCTCATGTCGAACAATCAGCCCTTCGGAGGAAAAATTATTTCCGCCAGATCCTCCCAGGCGTTGACAATGGTAATACCCCTTCAGGTGTTTTTCATGCTTCAGTTCGTGAGTATGCCATATGGAAAAACATCAAGAAATTGGTTTTAACAATCGCCCATCGTGTAACTGCAGATATATTCTACACGAAAAGGTTCAAACACAGTGCAACAACATCTATCTGGCGAAAGGAAGGACGCGGAGGTTCTTATCGAATTACCGGGAATTGGGTCACTCGTTTCTGATTACGTGTAGGAGGCCCGGCTCGGATGAACTTTGTGGAATTGCGTTGAAAAATTATATATATATATATATATATATATGTAATAAACACTGCTAGTGCAATTGAATTTTTGATACTTCTTTTTAGAATTTTATGTTGTTTCTTTAATCGACAAATTTTATTTGGATTACGAGTGTTCGTTTATTACACCCTCATTTATGGAGCATACTATTATCAGTGGTACTCTTTACAAACTTTTTTTTAATAGTAAGCCTTTGTAAAGTTTTGTAATTATTTTTAACATTGTTTCATCAATTAAAATCATTATAATAAATATATTTTTTTTTAATTCATCGCTAGGTAACACACCTACCACATATATATGTTCTTTTTTTTTAGTTATAAAATTTGTTACATAATATTTTCAAAATTTTTTTTGTTTTCCTTTTGGTCAGTTTCTAAAATTTTGCTATTTTTCAAATTTTACAAAGAAAAATTAAAAGTTATGGAAAGTGACGAGATAACATTAGGCCGCACAAGAGCAGGAAGAAGGATAAAAGTATTAGAGTTAGTATTGGCTGCGCTACACCATTTAAAAGATATCATAGGATCAACCATTAAAGAAATTATAAATTATATACGTCAGAAGTTTAACTGGATTAGTGATCAGGTTAAAAGATGTATAAATACTGCTTTGAAGAGAGGAGTAAAATATGGAATATTAAGGGAGGAAAAAGGGCGCTTTCAATTAGAACCGATTAAGCATAGAAAGGTAATTATAATTTCAAAAAAAAGAGATTGTTTAAGACGAAGAAGGAAACGAAAAAGCTGTGCAAAAAAATCCAGATATAAGTCACGACGCAGAAGATCACAGTGTAGATCAGGCGGCAGAAGACGACGATCATGCAAACGAATGACAAAAAAACGAAGATCTAGTTGTAACCGCTGGCGGAGCTCTA
This sequence comes from Zanna intricata, assembly GCA_010016005.3. Classification (NCBI taxonomy): domain Eukaryota; kingdom Metazoa; phylum Arthropoda; class Insecta; order Hemiptera; family Fulgoridae; genus Zanna; species Zanna intricata. The sequence continues at coordinate 11,170 of JAAAKQ030062321.1, forward strand.
AAAGATGGTGTACATGTAGAAGATCTCGTCACTGTTAAATTGATATGACAATTTTTAATTAAATTTTGAATAACTAGTTCCATTTCTGTGTTGATATTCAACTGAAAAAATTGTATGTTGTTTATTTTTTGATAATGTATCAAATTGTGGTTTACCAAAATTTATTTTCGTATATTGGTCTTCTTAAATTAATTTCAACAAAATAAGCATTTTTTTGAATTCATGTATTTTTTTAAATTTTTTTTAGATATGTTTTGGAAAATGTTATTATTATAACATTGATTAAAATAATATTAAAGTTAATTAAGGTAAGCAAAAAATATATCAAAATAAATTATTTTTAAGTGTTTTATTAATTTTGTCAGTGTTGTTGTCAGTGTTTTATTAATTTAAAAAAAAATCAAATTGAGAAAAATTGTTTGGGTCATTTTTTCTTGAAGCAAGAGATTGTTCTATTATTTTTTAATATTTCCTGACTGTTTCTGTTCAGGTTGAAAGAATTTTGTTGGAAACTTCTATAAAAAAATAATGAACCAAGTGTTCATTAAAAGTGTTATTATTATTCTTATATTAAAAACTGGCTCTTATTTCCATAGTTTGAAATTTTTTATTAAAATGTTTCCTGAGCATATAAAAAAAAACTTTTATTCATACAAAAACTTTTATTTCATATAAAAAACTTTTAAGGTATGCATATGTAATTTTTTTTACCTTTTATTTTGATATTTTCAAAGTGAATTGTATTTTTCGAAGTCCAAATTGTATTTTTCGTCAAAATGTGGTACACTGGTAAACAATTTAAATAAAGATGTTACTAAAATTTTGTTTAAATTGTTATTTCTAGTTATAATAAGTTAATTTATCATGTTTTATTAATTTAAATTATGTTCAAGTGTACTCCTGTAAAAAACTAGAATAGATAAACAAAATAATAGCCAATGCAGGGGTTGGGAAAAATTGAAGAAAAGTCTCTAAAGGAAGGCCAATTTCTCAAAAGAGACAGTTTATAAGGTTTGGTCGTGAGTGCTAAAATAATATGTCCCCATTTTAGAGTTCTTAATGAGTTACAGCTAGAAGACAACTGGAAGCTCAACAAGAGGGTTAGAGGTGAGTGACTATCAGTTAAGGAAAATGCAGAAATTGTTGACTATGAAACAGTGACAACTGTTTTCATTAAAAGTACAAAGTTCATTTGTAATACCGTTATTAATTATCTTAAAAAAAATTGGGATTTAAGGCATGAATTAAATAAAAACAAAAATAATATCAGTTATATTGTTTTATTTATCAAATTCTTCATCTCAAAAAGTTTTGTTACGTAATAAATAAATTGTTGTATGCACACATTCTTCAGTAAATACCCAGTTGTTTCATTTTCTGTCATTCACGATGTAAATTATCTCTTATGGTTATAATTGCTTCCTTAATTCTTTTCGTAGTGAATCAGATCATGTAGGCGTTATTATCGCCCGGATTAAATATGTGTTATTAAAATCTAAAATTAAATTAAATTAAAACCTAACACTAAATTAAAATGGTAAAAAAATAATTTAAAAAAAAAATTAATAAATAAATAGAATAAAAGACTAGAAACTAATTGACAAAAAAACTTACTACTAATATCACAGACAAGAAAAGAGCTAAAGACTAATAACTACAATAAAACTAAACTCTAAAACTTTAAACGAATATCAGAGAAAAACTTAAAAACTTTAATCACAGTGGCAGGTAACTAAAAATCTGAAGGGGTGTAAAATGCCCCTTAACGGTAAACAAAATAATAGATAACCGAAAATTATGTAAAAACTTACATTTTATCGAGAATACCAACACGTCTCAAAAATTCGAAAACCCTAACTATCATTGTATCGTCGTTTTTTAGAATATGCCGAATATTCTCAGATATTTTAAATTGTCGGCGTAAGGCCGCATAACAAATGCAATCTGCCAAAATATGACGTACAGTCAGTCGGCAGTTACATCTTTTACACACTGGCACATTTTCTCTACACATAAGGTACCCGTGGGTAGCTTTCTTGTGTCCTATACGCAATCTATAAAGAACCACTTCCAGGGGAGATGTCACGTGAATTCTTCAGTGCGTGTGACAACTCGCTAAATGAAAAAGGGGAATTTAATTCACCGACCGAATCACTAATGTTTAGAGGCAGTAATTTTATTTGAAATTTGTGCATCTGAAATTCCTCACTGTATGCTGAGGTGAGGGAAACCGACTGGAAACAATCTGCCAAGTTATTTGCCACTGCTGAGGGTGTTGTTATGAGTTTACCCTCATGAATGAGGCCGAGAATGGATGGTGTTAGAAATCCGCAGATTGTACGGATCTTTTTCCACACAGTAGACGTGGGAGTAGTGTGTGTGATGGTGTCCACGTACTTCCTCCATGACTTCCTCCTAGAGTCTAAGAATACCCGAAGACACTCCGCTCTGGCTCTGCGGTACAGATCAAGATTTTCACTTGTTGGTCTGCGGTTAAATTTGCGTAGTGCCTGCCTTCGCTTTCTAATAGCGAGTTGGCAATCTTCATTCCACCACGGAACGGAAGGACGTCTAGGGTTTCCCGATGTTTGTGGGATATGCTTATTATTAGCATTTTCCTGTACGAGAGACGTAAAGGAGGAAAGTTCATCAAGGGCGCCTGCAACATCATCATATTGTGATGGGAAGGCGTCTTGTTTACCACTACAATCTGCTGCCTTTTCCACAATCCACCTTCGCAGTGTTTTACTCACCAAACGCTCGATTTCATACTGTATAATAATTGGCCTGTGGTCGCTGCCGAAAAGGTCCTCGCAAGCAGACCAATTAAGGTGAGGGAGCAGATTCGGTGAGCAAAAGGAATGGTCAATATTCGACAGTGTTCCAGTCGATGAAGACATGAATGTGTATGAACCATTATTCAGTACACAAAGATCCAAATCTTCTCTCAATCTATTTATCATACTTCCTCAAGGGGAGAAGAAAGATGAGCCCCAGAAAATATGATGGGCATTGAAGTCTCCTACTATTAACGCCGGCGATGATATTTGGGCAAGGAGATTTGAGATTTCTAGAGCTCTGAAGTCAGAGTTAGGTGAGAGATACAGATTGAGAATATGCAGTTTAAATGGGACGGTGATTTTTACAGCAATAGCAGGAATAGGTGTAACCAGTGGTATTCTTCTAGCTGTGATCTCATTTCGCATGAAAATAGCGACACCACTGCTCTCTCTGCTATCTAACAGGCAGTCGTATCTCTCACTGACATAGCCTCTGAGTGTAACAACATCTTTTTGTAATAGATGTGTTTCTTCGAAACATCTTTAATGCGGGACCGAAGACCTCTAACATTCCACTAAATGATGCTCATAAATAAAGAGTAATTTATTTACGGAATAAGAATAAATATATGTATGATTTAGTTATACTCGTAGGTGATTCGGTTTTTCTTTTCTGAATTTTTTACTTTGAGGAAATCGGATGCCCTGGGATCGGGGGGTTCCCCTACCATATCCTCCACCATACGTGGTGTTGGAGGAAGGAATTTCAATGATTGGGACGATGTGGATGGCGTCCCAGAGGAGGGTGTTGTATGGGCTCCCTTAAGAGGTAGCTTACTTGGTGGCTTACCACCTGAAATATTTCCTCCTGCTCGCAAAGGTTTTTTAGAACAGGAGTTTTGAGTGGAATCCCACTGTTGGATTCAGTAACTGCAATTGGGAGCTTTTTGTTTGACTTTGTTAGCTCTGAAATAGTGACTGTAAGTGAGGAAACTTGATCAGAGAGAATCTGAACAAGTTTTTTCAACTCATCGCAGGATCCACACTGCTGTAGGTTTGTTGGGGTTTGCTTTGATGTAGCGGCAGCAAAGGACACATCTGGTTTAACCAGGTTCCTTGAGTTGATTGTCTTTTTATACTCTCTGCGAGCCGCCGGGAAGGAAAGCTTCTACTCCGTAGCGATTTTCAGGATTGCCTTCTCTTCCTTAAAGGTTGGGCAATCTCGGGAGCGAGCTGTATGTGGACCGCTGCAGTTTGAACATTTTTCATCGTCATTGCATTCAGTGTCATTGTGCCCTTCCTTTGCGCATCTAGCACAGATCTCTGTCTTTGGGCAAGATGTTGTGGTGTGACCATATCCTTGGCATCTAAAACATCGCCGTGGATTGGGTATGAAAGATCGTACTCGAACCGACAGGTAACCCACCTTAATCCTTTCAGGTGGTAGCGGGAGACTAAAAGTAAGAATGACAGAAGGTGTCGGTTCTTCCATTCCTCTCTGGCGTTTCATTATACGCTTTACCTCCACAACATCTTGCAAACGAAGCTCATCGGCTATTTCAGTAACATTCATATATAAGAGGTCCCGGCAGAAAATTACGCCTCGGCTCGTATTGAGGGTTTTGTGGCACTCAGAACTTATATTTATATCACCCATTTTGGTAAGATGTAGCCGGTCTTTGCTCGTCGTTAAATTTCTCTCTCAGGATCGATCCGTCCCGTAATTTTTTAATGTTTTTTGGGAAACCACTTGAACCCGTTATGACTTTATTTAACAGGAACGGCGAGACCTTTTGAAGGGAGCCACCTTCCTGCCTATTT
>JAAAKQ030062332.1:0-15770 GCA_010016005.3 Zanna intricata
TTCGCCGATTAGTAGATATGAATTCGTTAAACGCGTGTGACCGATTCTAAGTCTGGTCACCGCCACTTGTTCACGGCGAGTAAGTATCAAGTCGCTCTTCCATTTGTATGGAGAGGACTTTTTTTTTTAATTATTATTATTATATATATGTGTGTGTGTGTTCTTAATAAGAGCATTCATTTTTTTAAAACTATCATTCCTAACTTACTGAAGTAACTATTATTTGACATACAGACCTGTACTATAAAGTTATTGTTTTAATAACACCTAAATTGGGCAGAAATTAGAATAACAGTAAAAGACTATCACGCAGGAAATTTACTTTCACCACTGTAGCTCTGTTGTTACTGTTGCAACATAGCTATAAAAACTAACTATAAAAATCAGCCAAACCTTTAAGAAAGGGTTTTTGTAGACTTCCACGTTTCAATATCCTCTTAGTCAATAAAACACAAAAATAGTTGTAGAAATTTCCAGAAGATGTATGAAGTACGCTTACTGGCTTGTACTCGTATTTCAATTAATATCTTTGGAATAGCCCAACATTGATTCTTCAAAAGTTGCTCAAAAGAGGTCTGAATATGGAGTTAAATTTTGGACGAAATAAAAAAAAAGGGAAAGAGTAATTTTCACCATTTTAATTTTTTATTTGTTTATATAGTGAATGTAAATAAAAATTGAGCATTAATACGCTGAATGAAGTTATTATGTTATATATAAAATTACTATGTAGTCATAGGACTTTGAAAGTGATATTGAACATTTTCACCAGACTGAAGAATTATTTGATTTTTTTTTATAATTTCTGATACTTTAGTTTTTTTTGTTTTGTTTTTTAAGTTGTGGCTGTTATAAAAAATATTTCATGAGGTACTTGTTTAACAAGGGAGTTAAATGAAGTCCATAAAATTTTTTCCGTAAAATCTCGATTTTGTTTACAAAATCGATTTAATTTTGATATTAAAAACGTCATTTGATCAAGATTATCATCTAGGATACAATATTATTTATTAAGAATCTTGATTTTTTTTTTTTTTCAATTATAACTTTAATATGAAATAAATTTTAAGCTGAAAACTTCATTTGATGTCAAATCGGGCCCATAAGTTTTTGGTGAACATTTTTATCTTTTTCCTAATTGATTTTTTAAATATACATAATTAAGACCTTAATATTTCAAAACCATGTGGTGCATTTGAAATAAATTTTTTCAAGGTAAAAAATGTATTTGTAGAGAAATCTATGCAAACCAATTTTTCAGAATACTTTTACTCATTCTATACGGACATATATCTAACTAGATTAAAAATTACTTCAAAAGGTACTTTTCTTTGTTTTACTTGTTTGTTTTTTTCTTTCTTTTTTTTCTTTATTCTTAAATATTAATGTTAAATATCTTGGTTTTTTTTTTTTGTTTTTTTTAAACATCTTTCTTGTTTCTTTGTTTTTCTTGTAAATATTGTTTTCTTTGTTTTTTTTTAAGTATTAATTTTAATTAATAAAGTGAAATTTCATTAGTTAATAAAAGTTTTTTGTATTTTAAACAAAAAATTTATTATTTTTTACTATTATTAATAAACGACTAATTAGGCCTCAAATAAGTTAGAAAATATTCTGGAAGGGTCAAAAATCACTTCCTGTAAAAAAAAAAATACAATTTTTTTTTCGTAAAGTATTATAATTCTTTTTTTCAGATTAAAATGAAATAAAAATAATGAATAATTTTGTAAATATCCCCCCTCTAAGAAAGGATAAAACTAGTCGCATTTTACTTAAAAAATCAGAGAAGTGTTTCTGGAAAACAATTAAAATTTTTAAAGTTTTATAAAACTAGATAATCAGTTTCATGCACAGCTACCCGAACGATGATTTTGTGATTTGAACATATTATATCATTGGAAAACGCCTGAAGATCAGGAAGACCAAGATCTTAAATAAATATAGAAAATACTGAGCCTAAAAAAAGACTATTTCATATTGATATTGTGAAATATCAACACGAAAATGTTCCATTCAACATTGTGCTTTGTGAATGGTCAACACTACTGTTACTTTTGATTAGTCACGAAAATACGTTATGCTGATTGGTTATGTATTAAAATAATCTGATGAGCAGGGTAACTACGATATATTGGAATGAATGTGACTTGTCATTGGTTTATTTACGTTATTCCTATTGGTTATGCACTAAACTAATCTATTCGGGCGGTGAAACTGAAGTATGAATTGCGATTTCTTGGTATGAATGTGTATTGTCATTGGATTAATTTATCGGCAATGTATTGGAAAGATTAGAATCGCGTTTGCTTCATATTTGCCGGATAGACGACGGCTATGAGTAGGCAATCCATTCATAGATTTTTATCTAATTGTATTACAATTTAACAATGAATGGTGTATCAGAATCTTTTGCTTATTCACTTTAACCGCTGCTATTAAAAAAAATCATCAAAATTTATTAAATGGTAAACGTTTCTTTTATCGTTACAATTAAAATATATTTCAATTTGAAAAGGAATAATATACAACAGATCTTACAAAGGAACCTATGCAGAATTTTAAAAAGATTGAATATTTACTTTCGAATTTCCATAAGTGGTAAAAATACGAGTTTTTATCTCTAAATTAATGACTGTTTCAGTTAAAAACATTTATTGTGAAAACTATAATTTTTTTAATTCCTCTTAAACCACATTTCTTATACTACTTTCCTATAAAATAGCCACATAAATTAAGACATTTAGCGTAGCGATACACCAACTTCAATATACCCTCGTCACATTCTTCTGACAGTAGTCCATTTAACCACTGAGTAACAGCATTTTTAAGTTCATTGTCCCACGTGAATTGCTTAGCATTCAAAACTGCTTTCAATTTCACAAACAAGAGGTAATCAGAAGGAGCTATGTTCGGACGAAATGGTGGGTTACTGTAAATTTCCTAACCAAATGTTCTCAGAAAATCACGTGTCGGACCCGCAACATGTGAACGTGCATTATGGTGCAGCAGAACGACGCCATCTGTCAGCCGCCAACGTCGCCGATTATGAATGCTGCGTCGTTACTTACGCAGACCATTGCAGTAGCTTCTGCATTTATAGTCGTTCCACGTAGCATAAAATCAGTCAGCAGTATGCCACTGATCCCAAAAGACTCTGGCGATCAGTTTGGGTACAAATGGTTGTGTCTTGACCTTTGTTTTTCTGGTTGGTGATTGAGGATGACGCCGTTCACTTTAATGCCGTTTTCTCTGTTGCGTGTAATAATAATTCTATGTCTCATCAACGCTGACATTTTAATTAAGGAACTCATGAACGTTTTCTCTATAGCCCTTCAAAAATTCCAAAAACAGATCCATTGGAGTTTGTGACGTTCCGTTAAGACGTGTGACACCCAACATGCACGAACCTATCTGAAGCCTAAATGTTCATGAACAATGCGACCAGTAACACCTCTTGAAAATCAGGAAAAAGAAGGACCAGGTCGAAATATTTTAGTGACGATCTTTTCTGATTTCATCATCTACGAGTTTCAACACGTCCTCGATGATTATCGAGGGCTTCCACGAACATTTTTCATCCACATTAATTCTGTTATTTCTAAACCTTTCACGACATTTTTTGTCTTGTTTTTCATTCATTACATTGTCACCGTACACAGAAACCCACAGCCTATGAAATACAGCTGGCTTAACGTTCGGCGGTTTATAAAATATATCTCTCCTCATATTTCAGAGTGCGGCAATATCGAGTTTCTTGTTCATTTTATTTCTTAATAACTGACAGGTAATCAAAGATATTACAACACAGTTGCGAGCAATGTTTTAGTTCTTAAGGACAAACGTCTGTGAGTCATTGAACTCTGGAGTAATTTTTAAGTTTTGTACGAGTTAGGTGTACTTATCCGGCCTTGCGATCCCCTTAACGGGTAATTACTTTCGGAAATATTTGTATTATTAATAAGTATCATCATTTTTCCGTTGATTTAAGATGTACAAATATAAATTCAATTTAATTATAAATATTGCTGTTTTGTTATTATCAAACATTCAAACATTCACTCATTAAGCGATTCATTACCACACCATTATACAGTCCATTAGTTTTTTAGTTATTTAGTTCATATAACCGTAGCGTTCACGAGGGTTTGGATTACTCATCTGATATTGTTAGATAATATTCTCTCCGAATCGGAGAAGATCATCAATTCGTTTATTTGTTTTTTGTCTCCAATCATTTAATCACTCTTTGGTTTGTTATAAATCTTCTGATCTTAATTTGTGAACACGTTCTCTAGTTTTCAAATTTTTTTCTCTCTTTATATTCATCATACTCTCTTAATCTTTTTATTCTTTCTTTGGCTCTAAGGTTTTCTTTCTCTTCGTATTTATCATTTTCTTAATCTTTATATTCTTTCTTTGGTTTTAATATTTTCTTCCTTTTTGCATACATAATCTCACTTATTTCTTTTAGTCTTCTCTTGTTCTTAACATTTTCTTCCTCTTCATATTCATCTTCTTGTCTTTTTTTTTGAGATATATTTCTTTATGTTATTCTTTTTTCCTGTGTGATTGTTTCTTTTTCAATTTTGATTATTCATCAAATAATTCAGTAATAAAAAATGAATATTTTACACCATAAGGTCGAAATTAACATTTGTAACCGGTATACAGAAGTTCACTAAACGGAATAGTTTAATTATTAGTAACTTTTTTTTTACGTCACACCAGAATCTGAAACTTTTGTTAATCTTCAGCTCAAGAATATACGAATGATATTGATCTAGTAATAGGAGTAATAAAGGAGTTTTTTACTCTATCTTAATATTTGATACAAGATTATTGAATTAATAACTGTATAAATATTTGATGTTAAAAAAAAAACTTATATTTCAGCAATTGTGTAAATGTCCTCTTTATTAAAGAATCGGAGGATTTCAAATGACATAAGTTTAAATGAAGTGGAGCAAAAAATGTGAATATGTAATTTAATAGGTTTTTAAGGAAGTCATTTAGTGACATCAGATTTTTTTAAAAATCTATTTATAATTTGTTTAATTACTGGAAAGATAAAATAAACTACTAGATTTAAGCTCATTCAATACATTATTTGGATAATAATTAATTTAATTCATTCTTTATTTAAAATTCAGTTTAAAGAATGAATGTTAGAAAGAGGATGATTTACATCATGTAAATTATACGATTACACAAATATCAGATGACAAAATGACATATCTACTTTATCTTTTTGTAATCGATGAAATAAAAGCCAATTCTAGAGGAAATAAAAAAGTTAATTGAGGGGATAAGATTAGAAGCAGTAGTAAGAAGATCGATATTGGTGGACGTACAAGCAAATGGTAGATTGTCTGGGGGGGGAGAGGGTCGAAGCGAGAGTTAGAAGTCGGAAGCAAATTACTGATTCCTTGAGGTTGGCGTGCACAGAATGATTTCGCTATAAATTGCTGAGATGTCATGCAAACTGCACAGATGCCATCGCATTCAATAAAACATCTTCTAGCGACAACCTCTTCATCTGTTTCCACCCTTTCCCCTACTTGCCCCTGTCTATATTATCTTCTCTCTTTTTCTCTGATCCATACTACTTCTACTACAATGTCGAACGCATCACTCCTATACCCTCCCTCAATTCCATGAGTTATTGTTTCTGCTAACCCGGATCTTACCATTTTCAATATTTCTTCTTTTTTTTCAGTTTTCGCATTCTTCTTATAGATTTGAAAGAATAATATATAATATGTAGTCAGTCGAATAAAATAGGCTATTTACAAAAAAAATAAAATAAAAAATAACCACAGACAAATACACTCTTCGATTTATATAAAATGTTCTTATACAAGATTCGCTTAATAACAAGAAAAAAATGTTTAAATACCAATAAATCTTGAAATTATTCATTAGAAAATGTGTGAAGAATGGATAATTATAGATCATTGTCTTTAGTACATTCTGGGATTGAAAAATTTCATACTTCAAAAACGAACGGCGAAAGTAAAAACAATTTTTAATGTATGTTACAGTCATTCTCTTGGTGTTTTAAAAGATTAAAACAACTTTAACTGAGGCTCTGAATGAAATTTTAAGTGATTTAAGGAATTATAAAAAATTAATTTGCTAATCTCAGAATAGTTTTCAAGTAGCATTGCTGTTAAACACATCATTTTTATAGGAATTAGTACATGTAATAATTTTTAAAACATTAACGTTTCCAGTTTTGATAGCGGTTTGTTTCACACTCAGCATTTTATTGTATTTGTTTAAAAACATATTGTGGCATATTGAACTTTGGATTTTTTTTGGCTCTCACTTTTAAGAATGTAAACACCCAGTTATTTAAATGTATCAACAAAATAAAGTTACGTATAAAACTAAATCTAACCTAATATATTCATTACAAACCGGTATAAAAAATATATTTTTTTTATTCAATCTTTGTTGAAATATCCATTATATTTCAAGTAAATTTTTTTAAACTGTTTTGAGTGGAATTTTGTTTTCTAATCTTTCTTGTTATCGTCTTTTCATACTTTTCCACCATTTTGTTCTTTTCTTTTTATTCTTGTTCACCCTTCCCCTTTTTATCTTTTTTTTTGCATCAGTTTCTTTTCTTCTTCTTATTTTTTTCCTCCTTCTTTATCTTTTTTCTTTTCTTACTCAATTTCCACTATTTGTCTTATATTTTATAACTATTTGTCTTATATTTTTCCTTTCTTGTCCTTCACTTTACTTTTCCTTCTTCTAGTAACCCTTTTTTCTCTTTCTTCCTTTTCTTTTTCTTTTTATTCTACTTTTCTTATTTGCGTTATTTCTTTCTCTTACTTATCCTTCTTCTTTTTCTTCTTCATCTTGGCCCTTTATTCTATCACCTCCTTTTGATATTTCTGTTTAATTAATTAATTTAGTATTAATTTTAATTCAGAATTCAATCTCATTTACTTATTACTTCATTATTTTCAAAGTCGTTTTCACACACTTCTTAAGAAATTCTCTTTGGGCTTTGGTCTGTGAAGGTTTCTGAATTAGCCTGAACCAACTAGGCGACCCTGGGGTCGAGATATTTCGAAAAATTTTATTTGTGGTCCGATTTGGCTCATATTCAGAATATGTGTTACTTACATGAAAAATTTGCCTCTGCAAAAAAAGGACAGGCTGCATGGCGCTGGGTTTGAGATATATAAAAAAATTTAATGGCCTAATAACTGTCTGAGAACGTCACTATTGATATAGGAAACGATCGATATAGACGATATCTCTGATGTATAAAACCACTTTAGTAAATTAAGTTTTAGGTTATTTAGTTATACGTTTATAAACAGATTTCATAATAAAGTTACCTATTTTTATCGGTACCACAATTCGAATTCCGGAAAATTTCGAAAAATCTTCGCGTTTCACACCTCCAGACCCCAAAACAACCGGCAGTTCAAAAACATATATATATATCACTTTCTTGTGGACACGATAACTGCCGTAATTTTGCTCTAATCACTTTCAAATTGATGTATAAAACATAACGATCCAAAATTTCGGTCGAATTCGTTAATGGGCAAAATTGGACCATGGGAGTGGAAATGGGGGAACTTTTTCGAAAAAAACAAAATATCGCTATAACTTTCTTATTAAAGAAAGTTTCGAATTCTTTTAAGATTTTACTTCTTTTTTTTTTTTTTGATAAGGGCCTCAAACTTATCTAAGTAAAGTTTTTTGGTATTACCAACCACTGCCTCAGAGGGTAGAAAAAATGGGATTTTAAAGAAAAAAAAAAATCATACCTCCCTTACTAGAAACAGTATCGAATCGGTTTAAAGTGGTCATTAGCTCCTTTAAATATTAACTAAAACTTTTGTCTGTTAGAATTTTTTATGTGACCAATCCTTATGGCAAGGGATGACGAAAATTTTGATGGAATTGTAAGAAGATGAGGCTTGTCTTATGCTAAACATGTGAAATGTTTTTTCCATGTAACCATTTTTTGTATTGAGTAAATTTGAAGTTTTTCTTAATTCATGGTGAAAATCTTTTTTATCTCCTACTTAGCACTGGTAAACTCTACCTCCGGCTTCCGGTGGTCCGGAAGGAGATTTTTTTAATGATTTTTATGAGTTTTAGTCTGTTTTTTGGTTTTTTTTTTTGTGAGTTTATTGAATATAGAGAGGCCAAGGGTGCAGAGCCGCCTGGTTAGACGGGAAAGGAAAGTGAAGTGAACCTTGACTGGCTAAACATCCTTGATAGAAAAATTCAATCACTTGTTTTGGTTACTTGTTTATGGAAAAACAAGTAACCATATAGTGCGGAAGAAGCCGCGACGGGTCGGTCTAGTTTGAAATATTTATAATCTAAAATAACATCCGGAAAATTTGTAAATAAATACGAGCAAGCACATTGTTTTTGAATGATTGACACATCACAGTTAAATTAATTATTTATTATTACATAAATTATTATTAATAATGAGAAATGAGGTTAAAGGAAGACATGCTTTATAATAATGTACAAGTGATGTTAACACTGGTTAGCTTAGTTAGTAAATCTGTACGACACCATGACACCCGTGTACTGTCAGTCATTGAAAATGAACATAACATACACACCCCCACAATGCATGCATTTACAAATACACAAGGATAGATTGTATTAGTATGTTGTAGGTATACAGTGTACCATAATTGCTACATGGAACAGAGACGTGCTTACTTGATGCTTTGCTGACTCATATACGTTATATTAAACCATTTACCTTGATACGCTCTATCTCTATGACCGACCGACATTTCGTGGATTGCTAATAATATCCAGCTATATGACAATTTAATGTTTCATGATTGTATTACACCCCTCCTCAGTGATATCTGAATTATGTACGCACATTTTAATAAACGTTAGTTCAGGACTTAGTTATATTTAAACAATATATTATAAATAGAATAGTGTTTTAATTAATTTTGTCAAGTTATACTACAAATTCCTTTGACCATTGTGCAAGATTAATATAATTTCTATTAAAATTAAAAAAAAAAAAAAAATTTTATTAGGTATGTTCTGAATTTTATAAACAAAACATAAATAAATAGACTATTCAAACGTTGATGTAAATGTTTTCTGTAATCATTGATACGTGTTTATTTCTTATACTTAACTTTTAAAAAAATGCAATAATTTCTTTGAGATTAATATCAAATGTTTTACTTCCATATCATGATTGGCTCAAAACAAAGACTTGGAAATAATAAAAAATAATAAATAAAAACGTTATGGACTTAAGTTATCACTTTATTCCAAATCAAAATATCAGTCATCGGGTGGAAAATCACATAAAAATTTGAAAAATAGTTCATCTAAACAAGTTGAATATTAAAATTAAACAGAGAAAAACCAGGAGTTGATAAAATCCCACATTCTAATCAACATTTACGTCAACACATATACTATAAAACAAGAAAAGCCCCCTTTCAAAAAAAAAAAAAAACTGATGATTTTTCACAACTGGAAATTTCATGCCCGGGAAAAGTTTTGAAACTTAATGAATACTGTAAGTTATAATATTAATTTTAAAGTTCAATTTAAAATTCGCTTGAACAAAGATGAAGAATATAATATGTACGTTATGAAAATTCAAAAATTCAAATTTATTTAAAAAAAGGTACAATAACTTTGACTCATGTTTTGACTATGTTAACTACGTTCATTTCATACATTAATTATTCACTTGTAATCTCCTATATTTAGTGGGTTAGTGAAATCGTTAATTGGCGTACTAGTTTCTCTAGTCAATTAATCACTCATTTTGTCAGTTTCCGATTAAATTCACATGATTATAAATTCTTGTCATCATTCTTGTAACAGTTTGCGTTGTGGTCATCATCGAGCGAAGAAGAGGTTAAAATTGAAAAAAAAAAAATTGGCAGACTTTCTTTCTAAAGATTATTTATGACCATCCATTTATTTTCCAGAAATTTAAAGGACTTCCGCTAGAAGGAGGGTGATTTAGGATCGAGTCTCAGCTGCCTCTTGGGTTCCTTTGTCGGGAATGGTATAGCTAGGCTCGATACCGAGTGATGCTTGATTGCAGGGCCAGTTCCGGGAGGCTGGGTTGGTTAGGTGGAGGTTTGGTTGGTATGGTGCAGGTACACATATGGAGTCGAATTGTGGACTCGAGTGTGTTCAGAAGACATCTCTGTTTTAGCTCTGCTATTTAATGCTATTAGGACAAGGTTTTAGGTTTTTTTTTTTTTTTTTGTAGATATGTTGGTTGGTTTTCGTCGGTGGAACATTGTTGGATACGTGTGGCAAAATGACATAGTTTGGTTCATGGATTGTGCAGTTTTTTCGATTTTTCCCTCTTGGGTTGTCTCGCTGTCGCTCCATTAAGAACTTTTGTGGTTATAAACGTTTATTAGTTATCTGCACTGGTTTTGTGGCTGATTTTTGGTTTCTTGAACTCAAATACTTCGGCGAATCTATTGTGAGTATTGTGTAGAAGAAATTTTGTGATTTTTTGACGCGGACAAATATTGTTTTTGGATTTTAACTCCTACGAGTTTTTTTATAAGAATGACATTACACTGTTTAGTGTATTGTATTACAGAATGTGACTGAATTTTTCAAAGTCTAAAAGCAAGTTACAGGAAGTATGCAGATTCACTTACAACGAGTAAACAAGGTGTAAGAAAAAAATTTCTTCTCTTGTAGGAATTATTTTTGCTAACAAGTGAGTTGCTGTTAATAACTTTTTTAAGTGTTTTCATAATATTATAAGGGAGTTTTATTGGAGATCTTTCCCAGCCCTTCCCTTCTTTCCCGTCCAAAGTACATTCTTTCACCTGGGAATTCGGAGAGTACCTTTACAGATTTAAAAAAAAAGAGAAAGACTTGACTGTATTTACTGTGGCAGTCGAGACCCTCCCTTCTATATATTCTACGAATGTTCCAGGTGGGACAATATTAAGGAAAGGGCGTACTGAAGTTTGTATGACACCAGTAAACTCTGTTCCATATATATTGAGCGGTATGCAAGAATGGAATAATGTGCAGCAGTTAGTTACTACCATTTTACAGACGAAAGAAAACCGCAATCGGACATACTAAGAAGTCAAGTAAAAAAAAAATGAGGGGGAAAAGACCCGTACCGGTGGGGGTATTCTCCATTTGAGTGGGCACCGGGAATTATCAAGACCGAGACCCGGCGGAAGGGGTGGGGCTGTGAATGGCATAGCCGGATTCGGTTCACCTCAACCCGGAAGTTAGAGACAGGCACGAAGAAAATCCAGACCCGGCGAACTGACTGCCATGCTAGATCTACAGCCGGTATGTAGGAAGGCCCGTTAGAGACAAAGGCCCTGAGTTGCGTAATCCTTCCGACCCAGGAAGGCAAAAAAAGGTATGTATACCTTTTTTTTCATCCCGCTTATTGACAAGATATTGCGGAATCTGTTAGCAAATCCAACACGCTGTCCGTAAATGGGATTACTCCACCTCATCTTATTAAAAAAAAAATACCTGGTATTTTAAATTCAATCAAGTTCAGGAAAAAGTTCACTAATATCATATATTTGGAAAAACAGTAACTAGTGATAGATTAAAGAAAATGCAAAAAACAATAAGATGAGAAGTGCTTGTGATTTAATGGAAAGTAGATGTATTAAGTTGAAAGCTTGAGAGAAATATTTTTTAGAGCTATTAAAAGAAGAAGAAAATTCTTTTTTCTGTAGTTCTCTGTTGTGCAGATGCTAGTACTGAAGAGTAAGATGAGTAGAACAATAATATTGTGTTGAAAGGCATTGATGTGATTAAAATTGAGATTAAATCTGAAAATCGTAACAAGAATTCTAAAAGATTTCACAATTTAGAAGTGAAGAAATGAAGGATCTAAAGAAAGGATTATTAGATCCTCCACCTGAGGAAGCTTTTCAGCAATAGTTACGTTACAGCAGGTGGAGTTAAATGAATTTTATTTTAACGTTTTCTATTCGTTTGGATGTTTGAACAGAATGACCAACTGGTAAACAATGCCATAGCCCGAATCACCCGGCAAACAACCAACCTTATTAAACCGTGAAAGTTATCTCTTACTCGAATATGTCATCATTAAATCCATCGTCTGGCATCGTGAAACTTCCAGCCAGTCAGCACTGATGCTAGTACACTTTTCGTTATTATCGCTGAATAAAACTATATTTTATACAGCGCATATCGGTTTATGAACTCATCTTCCAACTGAACCGTCTTTTTTTACCTCAGTAGGAATCAATAACGAGTTTACGATAAAAGTTTATTCTTATTTATTTCCCTTGTCATTTTAGAGAAACGAGTCCACTGCTTTTATTTTTCAGTGATTTAGTTCATTTTTTTCTTTGAAAAACGCTCCTTTTACGAATCTGATAGTTTTACTCTAATTATTCATATTTCTACATTTGTCGGTATTCTTTATATACCTTTCTCTCACAAATTTATATATTCATAGCCATGGTTATAACTAAAAATAGCATGATGCTAGCTTCACAGAACTAAAAAAATCTGATATGGAAACTATATGACTTCCTTGTATGTCTATTAAATTGTATATACACATTTTTAAAAGTACATAAAATTTTATTTTACTAATAACTTTTGATTTTTTCCATAGTCACTGTTTTTTCATTGTTACGAGTATTATTGGATTATTATTAATTATAATTTTTTTTTTAGAATCAGAAGTTAATAATTACTAACAAAGCAATATATTTAAATCAAAAAAGAAAATTAAATCGAAATCGAACCGATGTGGCTTCCCCTTGTAATACCCAAATATTTCATTACTTAAAATGTTATTTGGTTATAACTCTGGAACCAATAAAAATAAGCACTCTTTTTTATATAACGTTGAAAAGTTCTAAATGAGAGCTTATTACTGTAGTTAAGGAAAAGTCCAAAATCCAAATTTTGGGGAGTTTGGGCTTTTTTTGGACACTTTTGGTTCAATCGATTGCAACCAAAAGAGGAGGTGCACAACTAGATGTTACAACAGTCCTAAATCCAGAATTTCATCATTCTACGGCTAATTGCTTTTGGGTTATGCGAGATACAACTTACATGCATACGCACAAACGTACGTACAGACGTCACGCCAAATCTAGTCAAAACGGATCCTGGGATTAAAACCCACTGGGTTGGTCTAGTGGCGAACTCTTCTTCATCGCAAATCAACTGATTTCGTCGTCGAGGGTTCTAAGGTTGAAATCTTAATAAAGGATCCAGGGATGATCAAAATGTATATTTACGTTGAAATCTGAAAACCGAAATTTTTTTCAATCACAATACTTCCTTTACTTCGTACAACGACGTAAAAAATAAAGTACTTGCTTAGTTTTTCAAACTTACTCGTTTAGACACAACTTAAATAACTATTTTGGTTTTACGTTAATTACGAGTAACTACTATTTTATCAATTACAACATTGATAAATTATTTTCTATTTTATTTTTTCGAAACCTGAAATTTATTTGAATGAATTTGAGCAGCCGTAATTACTTTTTTTTTTATTCACACTATTCAAAGTTTTTTTATATTTGCTTTCGAAGTAGATTACTGTGTGTGTCTGTGTGTGTGTGTGTGTGAATGCGCGCGCGCGTGTGTATATGAACATTTTAAAATTAACAAAAAAAAAGTTTTATTTTAAAGGACTTCATTAAAGTAATTAATTATTATAAAAATAAATCGTCCTTCCCTACTAAACGGCATTTGTTGTATGTGTTTCTATGTGTGTGTCCCCCTTAGCTTAGCACCGGAACCTACCGATCACTAGCGGAAAATCCCGATTTGTTAGTACAGGTATTTGTTAGTACATATATATATATATATATATATATGTACCGATATATACCCGTACATCGAGGTTCTGGGAAAATTTAGTACTTTTTAACCGGATCCAAATTTTCGGACGAAAATCGCAAATGTCTCGAAAACGGTTGGACCTAGCACTCTGAAAAATTTTTTCGAGCCCCTCGTCGATATTCCATCCGCTCCCAGTAGTACCCGTCGAATGATAATATTTTTAAGTGCCCTCGGGGTGCCATTCAGAAATTGGTGAGGGAGTACGATTTGAATATTGGCAAACGCTCGTCCGATTTTCACGATTGAAACAGCGTATGTATCAGCAGGTCGAGCGCTAACTGTTTAATGTATGGGATACACTCTTGATCGACCGGATCTTGGTTATCAGACTAACCTATGTAATTGCCCATGGTTTGATTGCACACACTCATCGTAAAATGTACTGATCCGATATTTCACTAAATACGGATCAAATCTGTGTGTTAGTGCAGATGTAAAGTATAAATTTATGAAGACTAAAAGGAGAAAATAAAAAATGTATAAAAAAATACTTTTAAAAACCACTCTTATATAAATTGCACTAAAAAGTAGAAAATAAAAAATATGTAAAAAACCATTTTAAAACACCATTCTTAAATTAAAGTAATCAAATCCAAAAAATAATTTTAGGATGGTATCTCAGAATGGATTTCATGGATTTTCATATAATATTACATATAACTATCAAAGCTTGTTGTCGAATCGACTCTGAGATACCATCCTAAAATTATTTTTACCTGTAAGTGCGTTTAATTTAAGTGAAGTTTAAAAAATTTTATTTACATATTTTTTTATTTATTTATGTGATTGTTTTTCTTAATAAAATAATGAACTTTAACCAAAAAGTAGGCACCAAAATGTACCGATCAATAGCGGAAAATCTCGATTCGTTAATATCAATTTCTAGAGTTAAATTTCTCATTTAACTTTCATTATATCAATTTCCATTATTCAAAAAAATATATTTTTACCCAAGGGGTAATCTATTTTGGATACCTAATGATCCCATTCCGAGACGCCGTCCGTCAGAGCAACCCGCCCGGAGGGCCTGGATGCGGAGGCGTGCGCAGGCACGCCCTGTAGCTAGTATAAGAATAAAGGAAAAATAATTAATGAAAGTAAATGAAAGAAAATAATTAATTTTCTTTATAATACCCCATTACTTTTTAATATAACTAATGTAAAAATCTATTTGAATCAAATATTAATCATTTACTGACAAAATATACGAGAATTTAAAGTATATTTTAGGGCAAAAACAAATGTAAAATTAATATCTAATTCCAATTAATAAATTATAAATGATATTTCTTTTTTTAATCCTATTTCGATAGTTTTTCTAAATAGTTTTCAGAGATTTAATTTTCATTTCTGTTGTTTTCTTCTTTTTTTTATATGTATTGTATTGATTTTCATTCTGTATAAATAAATATATATATATATAAGCCTATGTACAAACTTTTTGGCTCAAAATACTACTTGGCTGCAATACTACTTGATCAATTTCACTGAAATTTATATATTCCGTAGTAGTATATTTGAGATTGTGCAAGAGAAAATTTGTTGAATCGTTAATGAGTTACGGTCAATTTAACGACGAAAAAATATTTTAAGTTGTATTGAGGATGTGTAGCGGTGTATTTTCCATACAACCTTATTCAGTGAGTCATATTGGTTAGTAATTTGAAAATTGATGCTTGTACGTAGGCTGTTCTGGTTTATCGAATTTATGTAATACATTGTATTCCGAAAATTCAATGCATTTCTGATTGCAAAATAGTAAGAGCGTCGAAAAAATCGATGAAAAAAGATGCATTTGGAAACATATAGTTAAAAGAAGAGACAAACTTATAGGCCACATATTAAGGCATCCTGGAATACTCGCTTTGATATTGGAAGGA
>JAAAKQ030062365.1:0-34630 GCA_010016005.3 Zanna intricata
TCAACGCAAAACGACAGTACTACCAACATAAACAAAAATATAACTAAATTGCGGATAAATATTGACTTACCCTCGTAATTTTATTAGTAGTCAGAGTAAATTTGATTTTTGTTTTTATCTGTTCATTTTATTAAAACTTTAATTAGACTAAACTGCAAACCATATGAAGCAAACACAAACACAAATCAAATATAATTATTCATTTTATAATAATGAGTTTCCAAATTATAACATATAATACTGCCTTTAAAAGTTATGTGTAGAACGTAGTTCACAATAAAACTCAATAACAACACTAAAATTTTTTCTGTACATATGTAGTATAAATTAAGAAAGCAAGGTTTTCAAATTATTTTTAAAAAAATGAAAAATGTAATATTCAGAAACCAGTTGTTAGTTTGATTATTTTGATTGAATTTTATTGTTTCTTACAACAAGTGTTTGCTACATACTGACTGCAGCATCTTCTGTATTATAGTTTGTAGTTTTTTTTTAGTGGTTTTAACACTCAATAATCCAGAAATTTTTTTTAAATATTTTTTTAATTCAGTGTATTAGTCATCAATTATACTAATTATCTTCACTTTATGAAAATCTACTATTACTTTTTTAAAAATTACATTCATCATCAGTTTAAATTGAAGTGCAGATTGAAAAGTGTTCAAATATCTGGATCAATAATTCCTACAGTTGTAAAAGAGATAATTTTTTTTATTATTGTTGTTATTTAATGACTAATGATTTAGAGAACTTTCTGCTTGAGTATAAGAACATTTCCAAATATCTTAACTTAGAGTTTTCCCTTTAAATGTTATGATGAGATGACTGTTTAACCTTTACTAATATGGATTGTTGTATTTACTAACAAGTAGAAGCTATCAGTCGCCTTCAAAGTAGACTCCTTTTAAACTTCTTATTCCTTGCAGTCTCCAACATTCCATCAGTTTTGGAAATATCTCCAAATAACATTCATCTGTTAGGAATCATATGTATCTCCTACATTGTTTTGTTTTATTTCTTTTTTATCTTAAAAACATCTCTGTGATGTCATTTTTTACCTTTTGAACTTAGAGCTGAGTGTGATTAGTACAAAGATTTTTATTCCACTTTGATGTTTTTTTTTACCAAAATCTTCAGTATATATGGGCTGACTGCAATACAACATTGCCATGACACATTTTTCAGTTGTCTTCTTTTTCTGTGCACAGGCCTACTCACAAATAGGAAAGAGCCATGAACACTTCATAAAAGTTAGTCTTCTTTAAATATATTCATCATAAAGCCTTCAAAATTGAAAAATTACAGTTGAAATTGTTTTTTGTACCTGGTTGGAAATTTGCTGAGTTTTCTTGGGTTATAGAAAATAAACTGTATTCCATTGTGAAAATTAGTGTTTTGGCTCAAATTTTAGCCATAGACCCAGATTTCATCTTCTGAATACATCAATTCTAAAAAAGATTTCTCCAGGTTTGGTACACTGTTGCAAATTAGTGGCAATTTCTTTTTGATTTTCCTTTATAAATCAAATTTTAAATGAACTTGGCTGCCACTCTCAGTTTAAGTCAATAGTAACAATTGTTTGAATTGTTGAATTGATACAAATGATTTTTTGAACTCATTTGGAATGTTATTAAGTTCTGTAATCATCAGAGCATGACTATCTCATATGGCTGTAAGAATTTTTTATACTTTCATCATTGCAGCATGTTAAATGCCATCCCTCATGTTTTATCAGTTGCAACTTCTATACCTTCTTTTACACTTTAAAAGAATTTTGAACATCTGAATGTCACATGGTCTCATTTAAGGTACTAGTTACTTTTGATAGGTTAACACAGTTTTGTTTTAAAATTTGATGTAAATATGATTTTTGTACTTTTGCTTATAACAAAGTTGAAAGATATCTTGAAAAGAAAAAAAACACTTCTTTCGATTGCTTGTAACGGCTGATTGTTACAAGTTATTTTGAGTATGTGATTAGTTTCATTCTTTCAAAACTTCAAGGTCAATAGGGATATCTATTTCCCTATCTCAATCAGTCTCAGTACTTTTTGATCAGACCTTATATAATTAATGACCATGCTACCACGATAGTTGATTACTTCTCCTACCACTATAACAAACTGGTTTGTTCTCAAATATTTTTCACTATTGAGAATTCCTAAATCAGTTTCAGTTGTACTCCACTGGTCCTTTCATTCTTTTTAATTTTCACCCACTGAAGGAATAAATCAAAGACTTACAATTTCAGAGTAATTACAGTAGATAAGAACAAAACCCGTATTAAAATTATGAATAAAAGAAATTAATTTCTGAAGAATTACTAATATTTATGTGTAACTTAAAAACTGAATTGAACTCTAAATTTTATTTGTAGAAATATGTTAGGTATAATTCACCAGTTGTAATTTTGTCTGCAATTCAAAATTTCATTAAAGAAAAATAATTTATAAAATATTTGATGTTTTTGCTGTAATTTATACTTCTTGCCCAGTTACTAAACCCTATGAAAAAAATGTGAACTAAAATTTCCCATTCAATCCTTACATCCCGATTGTTTCTCAATAACTGGAACTTTTGGGGCTTAGCATCTCGGAAAATAAAAACGTGTAAAGTAAGGTTAAAATGTGTTCAGCTAAAGACACATTTAATAAACTTAATATCAAAGTTAAATAAATCTTGGATCTCCTACTGCTTGTATTTTTTATAAATGGTTAATGATGGTATAAATTGATTACATCTCTGTTAGTAGGAAACTATAGGACTGCACAATTTTTTTTCCATTATGAAACAAATTTAAAAAAGAATTTTTATAAGTATGATGAAATTGTAAATTCATCAGTTTAGAACCTCTTTATTACTCTGTGTATGTCCTACTACCTATTATAATAATATTTTCTAAATATTTAAAGTAATTAATTTTTTTCTAATATTTACACTGTTTTACATCTGTCATTAAAATCTAACTGTCCTTAAATGTTCATTTTTAATTTTTTTTTAATATAAAATATATACCTAAAATATTACTATCAACTATCTGATAGTGATAACCCAGATAATTTATACTGAATACCCTCCGTAACTTGATTTTTTGTATAATAAGATGTATTCATAAAATCTTTAATGACTTGATTTTCCTTTGTCTCTCCATCCATTCATGTATTGATTCATTCAATTTTAAAAATGACTTACCTCTTTTGTAATAGGGAATACCTATTACTCTATACCTATACCTATACCTCTACCTTCTCATCTACCATTATAGGAAGCTATTGGTACTAGTTTATAGAGAAGCCCATAATCCTGTGAAATATTCACCCCTGTGTTTGTTAGTTATTGAGAGTCATCACTCTCTTTACTAGATGGAGAAAATCAGGATTTTCCATTCCTGAATTCTAGGGCTACTGTTAAATTACTGTATTTATTAGGTCTTCAATAAAGTTTTGGATATTTATCTTAACCAATTAATTTATAAACTATATAGCAGGCTGTATGTTATTGTGTATTTTATTTTCATTTTGAGATATGTACTGCTCTGCAACAAGTTTTAAGTATTTAACAGTTTGATAATCGGTTCGTCCAATTTCTTGCCAATCATTCTGGACATTGTGCATTAATTGAACCCTAGAGATTGCAGATCACTTGTGATACAAGCATTAAAATTAATTATTTTATGTTAGAAATATTCAGTGTATTTCTGATGGATTTACATTATTTTAACTGTGTAAATTTATTCTACTGAAATAAATTTAAAATAAATATTGTAAATCATTAAGATCTGTTTCTACAGTAAAATAATTATAGTTGATTGTAGATTATTGATCCAGATAATAAATCTTTTTATTATGTTTTAAGTTAATTTTATTTTAAATTTAGCATCTCCTCTAGATACCTTAGTTTTTATTTTATTGATTTATGTACTTTCAGTTTTGAATGCTTACTGTGTAAAGTAGAGGAGAATCCTACTTAATTTTATTTATTTATGTTTTTTTTTTTTTTTCTTTATTTAGAATCTTTATTGTGAGTGCATTGTGTTGTCTAGCTTGATGTTTATTTTCTTTTTTGCTTGTTGTTTTGCAAGTTTTAGTTTTATTATTTATACATAGTACAATTGAACATGGCTAAAGCACCATTGAAAGGGCAAAATTTTTTTTTTATGTTAGGTTAGAGCAATATGTATTAAGAGTAATCTAAAGTTTATAACTTTTAAAAATTAAAATTGAATATTAATGGTACTTTAAGTATAAATTATTGTTTATTTCACTCAGTTTACTCATGAAAAATATAAAAAAGAGTATTTTCGGTGTTGTTACTGATTTTACTAAATTTTACATCTAAATAAAAAAAAAATATATATATATATATATATGTATGTACTATGTACATATTTGTGTCGCACTGCTTTTGGTTTTAGTATCTCAGGATTGATCAAACCGATTTTCTTCAAATGTTTCTATATATGGGACATTGATTTTATTGATATTTTTTTCAAAATTCATTATGGGGAGTTTGAAATATCACAAAACGTTTTTTTATTTTCTTCAGATATTTTACAAAAAACTTCATAAAAGCAAATTTGATATTTATAATACATGTATAAATAATCCAGAAAAAATATGTTGCAAAAAAAGAACCCCCACCTCTTAAAAATTGAAATATATGTTTTTTTTTTTTTTTGTTCTTTTGCTCAGTCTCCCGATGGTTTAAATATTTTTTTAAAATCTGTGAAAGTTTATACTTCATATGTAGGGCTGTCAAGAAATGTCTACAATTTTTTTAAAATTATAGACCCCAGACTTAATATCCTAACCCTCATATGGGTAGACACTTGCCTTGTGATGATCCCAGTTGCCACACAACCTCCTCCATTCCTAAACCTGATAGGCTTTACTGGAGGTCGTCTTTTAGACACTCTAAACTTGACAACCAATATAGTCATCAGTTTGCCAGGATGCCGCCGAGGCATTTACACTGGCGGCATATATATAATAATTATTATTATTACTTAATAACTAAGTTCAATTGTACTTATTATTATTATTATTATTATTATTTTTTTATTTATATAGTTGTAACTTAGAAGTGGTATATTTAGTGTTATTAATTTTTATTTGAGAAGTCATTTTTTCATGTTGTTTTTTTTTTTTAATAATTGAAGAAAGTCACTGATAAGTTATATTGTTAAATATATATATTTTTTAATTAAGTATGTAATAAATCTGTTAATTTTTATCATACTCTATGTTAAAATATAGTAATCAGCATGAAAATATACAGTGTAACAGGAATTTCTCCCAAGATTTTCATAACCAATTCTACTCATGAAAATAATGGAAAAGTTCATATATACAAATGTCCTGAAATGCTTTGTTTGTGAGTAACAGCTAGTGAAAGATTCCATTTGGATTTCAGCTACCTCAGTAAAATGAGGTTGTACTGAAATTTTTAGGATATTAATTAAGGGACACAATTAGTGATTTCATATGGTTTATGACCTGAAAATGGTATTCCTGAATAAAATAGGTCCCAGAACCGTATCTGCTGTATCTTTTTTATAAATCTGGGGTGAAAAACAACAAATTAGGGGTTAAAAACCCCTTTTTTTATATTTGACATACAATAGATTTGTTAAATGGGTAATAAACAGATAATATTTTTAAACAGAACTTTTAGAGAATTTAATTCTAAACAAAAAGATGAAGGGAAATTGAATAAAACAAAAAAGATTTAGAAAAATTTTAATGTTCAGAAACAGTACATTACTATATTTGCGAGAAAGTATGTATTTAATGTAAACAAAAACCAGAATATTTTTTTTATGATGTGAAAAATTTGTAAAAGCAAAATTTATCATTAAAATTTGCTGTTGAAATTTAAAAAACTGGATATTCAACAAAAATAAAGTAAAAATAAATAAATAAAAATTAATAATATTTTTTATTAATCACAAAAATATATAAATTATTTGAAAAATTATTATTTGAAAGTTGGCTATGAAATAACAGTAGCTGATCAACAATGGTTTTAGTGTTTAAATCATTCTGTAAGGTACATTAAATATATTGAGAGCTGTGCTGTCGTTATTGAAGGTTTTCTGTGAATTTTAGTTTGAATGTGCCGGTTTGCCATTGAAGTAATAATACACTGATATGGTATTCATTTTAAGTGAAATGATAATTGCTGTAGCTGCTATAGAAGAATATGTGAAATATGTTTTTCGAATTGCAGGATTCCAGATCCCAAAACAATTAGCGCAACTTTTGGCAATTTTCGGGAAACAGGTTCGCTATCTAGTATTTGTACCAGCTACAAATGATCTGTCCATATAACACTATTGGTGAAATTATTATCAATGCAGTTCAAGTGTCAGTACATGACTTCTTTCTAAGCGGATCGGAGTTTTGCATTTGATGGTTTGGAGGACATCTAAACAAAACAAGTTTTATCCTTACTATAAACACCCATTACACATCTATACCCAGGAGACAATCCTCTTTGCTTTGAATTCTGCTAGAATAGCAGCAGAATTCAAATCGACAAAGTTGCTTTGTTTACCATTGAGGCAAATTTCACTCAAGATGGTATCAACAATTTAGCAGTGAATGTACATGGGCAGAAGTAAATCCTTATGAAATGGGGGAAGGCAATTTTCAACACCAGTTTAGCATCAATGTACAATGCAGCCTTCTTCACAATCAGCTATTTGAATTATTTATATTACCTGGCTGCTTAAATGCTGAGATGTAGTTACACTTTTTTCAAGAAGAATTGCCTCAGTGCATGAAGATATTCCTCTAACGCTAGAGGAAATGAAGCTCTAGATGTAAATTATATTGTACTTCCAGCATGATTGTGCACCTCCCCATTCCTCTTGCCCTGTTTCAACTCACTTAAATCATCATTTCCCTGAGAAATGGATTGTTCATGGAAGCCCACATTCCTGGTCCAACAAGATTGCCTGATACATCACCTTTAGATTTTTGCATCTGGTGGCGTATGAAAAATATTGTATACAAAATAAAGATACATTTTTGTGAAGAATTAATTAATTGCCTGTATTATGACTGCAGCTGAGTAACTTAAGAACAGCTCTAGAGAACTAAAAAGAGCAACAGAAGCGTGTTAAGAAATATGTTGAAAATGACGGGCTCATTTTTGAGCATTTATTATAAACTAATATGTATAATGCACTTCAGTCTGGTATACTGTTTCTAAACAAAATTTGAATTTTTCTAACTTCTTTGCATTTTATTCAACTTATCTTCATCATTTTGTTCAGAATTTAATTCTCCACAAGTTTTGTTTAAAAATGTTATTTTATTAAACCCATTTAAGAAAGTTATTGTACGTCAAACATAAAATACAGGGTTTTTTACCCCAATTTATTGTTTTTCACCCCAGAGTTTTGAAAAAACTACTGCAGATACAGTTCTGGGACATAGTTTATTCAATTTTTTAGGTAAAAAATCTAAGCAATCACAAATTCTCTCCCTGAATTAACATCCTAAAAATATTAGTATGACCTCATTTTGCTGATATATCTGAAACCTGAGTGAAATCTTTTGCTAACCGTAACTAGCAAATGAAGCATTTTACAGCATATGTTTATATGAGCTTTTTTAATAATTTTCATGAGTAGAATAGGTAATGAAAGTCCTGGAAGAACTTTGTGCTACATCTGTATATTCTGCTTATTCTACTGATGAATATTTACTTTCATATATCTTGGAACCACAACATAAACAGTTCTAAATTAATTTTTTTTTTCTTTTTGAAGATATGATTGCTTATGATCAGTCTTGCTGAGATTGTTATAATAATAAAGTCTTATTTATATTCATAAAATATTGTGCAAAAAGAATTGAAGTATTATTTATAATTTCTGTTTATTTTAGTTAAATAATATGATACCCAGTAATTAAGTTTTTTAGCAGTAATATTTGCTTGATATAGTTTTCAGTTGTTAATTTGTTATGGATATGATTGTGTATCACTGTTCCAGTATAAAATAACCTATTTTATTTTTTATTAAACATTTCAATATGAATGTATTTTTTCATTCTGCATTCGTTCTAAGATAATGTAGATTATAATAGTTGGGAAAATTAGCAGTTCACGAAACAATTTTCATTGCATCTATTTAGAAAAAGCATATAATAAAGCAGTTTGGTTTTTCTAAAAGTAAAAAGTAGATGACTTTATTCACATATTTTGTGACAGCAGCACTGTTCGATAATTTAGAATAACTTTGTGAAAGTAGTATTGTTTGGTTGGTGGTTTGGGGTGGTAATTAACAAGAAGTAAATAAAATTAACATAGATAGCTGTACATCTTAACCAGTGTACAAGCATTAATTTTTTTTTTTTGTTTCTTATTAATATTTTTATTAAAAATATTATAAGTTGTTTTTGTAAGTGATAACATAAAAATTAAGTCTGTAATTACAATTTCTATTATCTTAATTTATCTTAATTAAACATCAACTTTGTTTTATTTACGTAAGATTTCTCTGTTGCACTGAAATTTCACTTAAAATTGATCACCAGACTTGTGTTTTTATGTAATTTTTTATTCTGTAGTCCATTGATTTACTGTAAGGGAACTAATTTTATAAGATTAAGCCTATAATTTAATCTGATTATAGAATTATAATTTCTTGTATAACTATCATGCATTTTGAAGACTGCATAAATATAAAGAAATTTTTTGTATGCTGACTTCAGAAAAGGAGAATATCCTCGTATACTTCATATTTACTTTTATAGTGAATTTTTTTCTGAATTAAGTGGAAGATATCTTAAATGAAAAATTATATTGTCTACCTAGGTGATTAGTAGATTTTTTCTTCATCAATGCCTGGAGAGTGTTTTTAGCTTGAATTTATTCTTTTTTTTAAACTTTGACTTTTTGAAGCTTCATCAAATTAAGATTTAATTACTAATAATTATTATTGATTTGATGACAATTTCCAAAAATTCTGATTTTTACAAAGTATTGTTTATTCAGCCAATCTCTTTTAAAAATTTATTTTATTGTTTTGAAATTATTAGTCTATAAATTTTTTTTAATGTAGTTCTGAGTTGTTAATTAAGATAAATAACAAGCAAGAATTTATTTACAGTTAAATTAAAATTTTGGTAAAAATCAAAATTCTTTTTTTTTTACGAAATAATTTACTACAGAAGCTTGAAGCTTGGAAAGTTAGAAATAGAAATGTTGTACCGTATGAAAAATATCATGCCTTACCAGATTCAAACCTGAGACATCTAGATGAAAGACTGATACACCACTATTCCACCACAGAGATCAGTGGAGTGGCATAATTTTTTATATGAATTATCTTTACTCATTGTCAGTAATTATAAATTTACAAAATACTGTGCAACTTTTGCTAAGTACCAGCAAATGTTGTACAGTATGCAATAATTCCAAATTCAAATCATTATTTTGTTAAAATTAATTTTACCTTGGGTTCCACTTAATGGAGTTTAGCAGAGATAAAAAATGTGGAAAATAGTAGATAAAAAAAATGTACTTTAATAAAATAGTTATAATCCACATACAGTTTTCTGTGTTATTTATTCTATTATAAATGCTTCATATAAAGTGCTTTATTATAAGTGCTTATTCATTCATTTTATTATTAGTGCCTTAACTGTCTCTACTTCTCGTATTTTTACAAATCATTCATTATATTGATTGTTTTATCATACCACCTTCCTTTCCCTCTACTTCAATCATCCAGACTTTACATCTTGTTGTTATAAACTCAATTAACCTATCTCTTTCTCAGTAATCCAGTGTCACTAAACCCTCCAATGATACTCCTTTTTGCAGTCTGTCATCCTTAGTCTCCTTACATATACTATACAACACTGATTTTGTCTATAATTCAGCTTATGACTGCTCAATATATCTATATTACCATTATTTTGTGGATAGTCTATTCTGGCTACACATTTTTTTTCTTCAATTATATTTCATGTTCAAGTGTCCATGAAGTTATAACAATCTTTTTCTGGTTGTAAAGCAAAGCCAGAATAGAAAGGTTTTTATAAAACTAAATTCAGCTTCTTATTATTTACATCATCTTTTAGAGTATATCAAATCATAAATTCAAGAAGTTTGAATCCCTGATTTGAACAGATTAAGGATTTGAGGAATGAACGATTGCCTGAGATTTATTTTACTAAAATGAATCAATAAAAATTGTTTGATATGGATATTTATGAATAAAATGTTATGTATTTTCTGTTTTGTATTAAAATTATGATAATAAAACCTAATTGTAAAATATAACCTAATTTATATATGTAATAGCTGGGTCTTGAACTATGGACTGTGAACAAGATATTAACTGCTCTTATCTACCCTATGAATAAATCATTCTATTCCATCACCCTTTGGCTTTCCTTACTTTTAATTGCATTTTCCCCATTATTATTATTATTATTATTTTTTTTTTTAAACCTCTGTAACCATCGATAAGGTATATCTTCAGAGGATGAGATGAATGAATTGTAGCGTGTGAAAAATGCCATGCCTGACCGGGATTTAAACCCGGTTCTTCCCCATTATTGATTCTGTAGTTATAGGTCTGATACTGCTCTAGATCCTTCATGCTGAGTTTGCCAAGGCCATGGTGATAGAACGTTATAACTTTGTTGTCATCTGGTAGCGGGTCTACTTGTAAACCAATTCAAGGACCTTGCTGCTATTCACTAGATGCAAAATGAGCCTAATAGGCAAAGTACTTATCAGGCAAAATGAATCTCTTAATCTATCAGAAAAAATTAATTTCATTTGCAATAATTAAATGACCGTTTGAAAGCAAAACATTATATTAAAATTATACTTAAATCAATGGACTACTAGTTGTTACACGTTGCTTTGATGATGATATTGGTATCTGATCTCACAGTTTTAAATATTTATCAATTGATTAATGACTTCTAAATATTATTAGATACTTTGTTACAAAGAGATCTAGACAGCACAATACCACTCATAATATATGCATTTTAGTTATTCCTTCTTAGATTTTTTTTTTTATAAAAATAAACAGTTGTTTTGTTGTAATTTCATGTATATATATTAAATATATGTATGTACGTATATATATGTATGTATGTTTTGTCTTGAATGCAAATTGGAATGTCGGTGTCTAAAACAAAAAGCCTTACTTTTTTAGATTATTACGTATTACTACTATTCTTTACCTTTATAAATACTTTTATTTAGAATTTGCTACCCTAGATATATTTTAGTGGACGTATTATTTTTTGCATTTTTTTTTTTCTTTAAATTCTGTTTTCCGATTACTTGTTTAGTTTTTATACATGTAATAAAAAAATGCTAAGGTTAATGATAATATTTTTTTTTAATGTATTCGGAAGACTTTTTTTAAGTATTTATAAATCTGGTATTAAATATTTTTAATATTATAATTCATTAGCATTGTTTATTTTTGATAAAAAAAATTGATCCTATAAGACAAAGAATAAAACAAATATCTAGGAAATGAGAGAAAATAAATAAAATTATTAAACCTTTCAACCTGTTGAATATTAGTAATTTTGTTAAAAATTAGAAAATTAATAACAAAAAACTTAAGCATTTTAATCTATAAAATGGTAAAATAAAACATTTTTTTTTAAACTATCCATTACAAGATAATAACAAAATTTTTTTAATAACATTTTCCATTCCATTAATTTGAGAAAAACAAATTTAATTTTCTGCAGTTAAGTTACTGAAATAATTATTAACACAACAATAATAATTGAATTTTTAATTTTATCTCAAAAGTTAAAAAAAAAAAATACTGAAATTCATTCAAAAAGTTTCTAAAGTTTTTTTTTTTTAGCCTTATTTGTAATCTATTGAACCTCTCATCTCTTCAGAATATTTTACTTTCAATTAGTTGACATCCTTTACCCAGCAATATTAAAACTTCTACAAAAATATTCCTGAGAAATATGTTTTTCAGTGTCATACTATGTTCTGTTTGTTGATTTTCTTTTATTTCCTTTGTTGTGTCTTCTACTGTTCAATAGGAAATTTTTTGAATTTTAAGAAACAAAGTTTGATGAAGTACAAAGGTGAAAATATATGTTCAATTAATTATTAGTGCAATAATCAATGATAAATTGAGTGTAATTACACAGT
Organism: Zanna intricata; assembly: GCA_010016005.3. Lineage (NCBI taxonomy): Eukaryota > Metazoa > Arthropoda > Insecta > Hemiptera > Fulgoridae > Zanna > Zanna intricata. The sequence continues at coordinate 12,169 of JAAAKQ030062365.1, forward strand.
GAAAAAAATCTGAGTTATCTTACAGTTTATTCAGGTTTTTTCTTTTCTCAATTTTTTTCATCAGGGACATTTCATGACTTCAAAATAACACTATTTATGAGCAATAGAAATTAATGATGAACTGAATATTAAAATCACATTACATTTCACATTATTAGAATTACATTACATTCACTGTCAAAAGCATAACCTTTGATATCAAATATCTTGATGACAAGCTGGTTTTTTTTTTACCGAAGATCTGACAGTCTGTTGTAATAATAATAGATTTTGATTAGAAAAATTATTCCTGTAGCTCCATATTTTATTATAAATTAAAAAAAAAAAATAATAATAATAATGTTTAGTTTTTTTAATAAAATTTCATCAAAAATTTTGAGATCTAACAGTTCCTAACCAATAGTATGTAATTGCCCTGTATCAGTGACCATCCTTACAACTTCATTACCGTAGTTACAATGCAATACGTAGTTATAACTTCGTAGGAATGCAATGTACTCAAAGTTTTTCTGTTAGAACCATTAAAATGTTGTAATATTTGTGATTTGCTGAATAGATGACCATCAATTTAAAATTTTTACTTTTCTATATTAGTGTCATCAGTGTATTTTAATTGATTTCTTGGTTGAAAGTTAAGAGAACATAATCCCCAATTATTTTTAAACTATTTTAATCATTCACAACTCTTTAACTATAGTTTCAATAATGATGTTAAGTTTGATGAACCAGTTGATGTATTTCTGTAATGATTTTATGTAATTTGACATGAGGTTTAATTTTTAAAGTCTACTTTTTAAAATATGTATCGCACAGTACTATTTAAAATGGTATAGATTGATAAAATATTAGTAGTAGATAAATGTTGTATAACACAAATTTGTACTACACATCAAACTTTGGGACTATTTGAATTCTTGTATTTCCTTAGCTATATTAATTATACCTAGATAACAGTTTTTGTCATAACACTACTAATTTCCAGGCCAAACTGTGATCAATTAATATTAATTTCATCCTTACCTTTTCATGTAAAAAATGTTATTATGTTTTATTCTAATTATGTTCCTATTTCCTTATGTAATATATATTTTAATAGAAATAATGTAATGTTAAGTTTTTAATAAAATATATTATAACAAAAATTTACACAACCTTTTTCTATCCTAACCAACTTTAAGTAAAGTTTCATTTCATCTATTGAATTTTTTTAATTATTGAATAATTTTATGTAACACTAAACAGCACTTTTTTTCATACAATTCTAGATGTTCAATTCTGTTTTTGTAATTTCTTATATCATTTCCATTAAATTAATGCATGCAGAAACTATATAATACAGTAATAATTATTAGATTTAAAAAAATGTAATTATTTTAAAAACAAAACATATCTAAATTAAATATTCATGATAAATTTACATTTTTTTTTAGAAAAAATATTGAGTAAAAAACCAGATAATCTAAAAGATCAAAATGAACAAATATAATGAAAAAATTAAGTTATAATAAATATAAAGCTAGATTTAAAATAGAATGAAATAGTAAGGTAGGGCTTAGGCACCGGGATTGCAATTTGCAGCAACTTCTTCTGTGCGCGACGCAGTCATTGTTTGCGTGTGATGGAGCGGCTGGATCACCGACTGTGGGTGTGCCTCCTCCCAATCCAACACTTCTGGACCATTGCAAAGCCAATCCACCGCAGTTCGCCTTCATCCAGGGTTGGCAGCTTCTAGCACTGGCTGTATCATTATTCGTCCCTCGTAATAATAAACTTCTGTGGTATTTGAAGTTACATCTGCAAAGGAATGCTGATACTAAGTAAGTATTGTTTAACTTTTTTCTATTTTCATTATTTATAGTTTTCTATATGGTTGTAATCTGACAAAATTATTCAAAGATGTGTGGTGTAATTTCAGCAAAGTAATTGAAAGTTTTCGGCTTCTTAATTGAATGTAATTTCTAAATCAGAAATAGGCATTAAATTATGTTTAGAAATATCATGCCATATTAATACGTGGTAAAGTTATATATCATATCACCTCTGTTGGTTAGAGGAAAACACATTTTTAGCGCTCTTAGGAAAGTATTTGAGAATTATTGTGATGCACATGTTCAAGAGTTCCTTTGGGTTTTATTTAGTTTTCATGATCCAAAAATTTTCAAAATCTTAGATCTTATATTATATAAAATATTTTCTACAACAGAGATGTCCTGACAGCAACATTTCAGTGACCTTGTTTTTATAGAGTTAATGGAAACTAATATATCTAACTCATTAAAAACATAATGATGTACTTGTGTATTAATTGAAAGCTTTTTTCATAGTGGTGTTAACGATATTCTAGCATTGTGGTTAAAAATGTTGTTTTTAATGAAAAAGATATGGGTTTTGAGCGTATAATTTTAACATCTTCAATTTTACAGGACTGAATGTGGAAAATATGCAGCATATTGTGAAAGAGCATTAGAAAGAACGATGCAGAATGGTGGAAGGGAAGTTAAACCTTCAAGAATGGAAGTTCTTTCTATTTTATTAAAAAATCCATATCATCATTCCTTGCCACATTCTATACCAGTACATCTACTGAATGGCACTTATCAGGTAATAAAACATACTCTTTTATTTCTTTTATATTTTACGCTTACTTTTTTTTAATGAATTTTTTAAAATGAAAATTTGTATTTGTTTATGTAGCAATTTAATTTTTTTTAAGTTTTTAAAGTAATATTATTTTAAATAAAAATATTTACTGCAACTGACTGACAACAATTCATATCAAATTTCTTGTACTACTAACCGGCCAAAAAATATCGGCTATTTACAATTTTTAACAGTAGTCTTTGTCATAATTTAACACATTTATGCGGGATGATATTGGAGGGACAGGTTAGATGGGAAAAATTTTGCAGGCAGACAATGTTTTGATTATGTAAAACAAATTGTTAGGGATGTAGGATGTACTGGGTATATCAAAATGAAACAACTGGCACTAGATAGGGAATTTTGGACAGCTGCATCAAACGAGTCAAATGACTGAAGACAAAATAAAAATTCAGGATTACATTTATGCAGATGTGCATAATAGACAGGTATTGTTTTTAGTTCAAAAAGTTGATGTTTACGTCACTGGATTTTTGTTTGTTATTCTAGGTTGTTACTAAATTATTATATATAATAGAATAATCAGTTCTTAATTTCTTTTGTTAATTTTTTTTTAAGAGATTTTTTGAGAATTTTGAGTTGTGTTTTTCTTTATTTGTTTTTAATATTTTATAATTAGTAATAAAATTAATTTATGTATTAATATTCCATACTAATTTCTTCTTAAGAGCTGTATAAAATTTAAAATCTTTTTATCTCTTGATAAAACCGATTTCTTTTTTCCTTTTCTCTATTTTCAGATATTTTCTTTTTGTTTTTATTTTTCTTGTGTAAGGATTGATTTATTTAACTTAATATTCTTTAGGTTCATCATAATAATTACTAAATATTTATTCTGTATTGTTCTCCAAATCAATCATTCCAGTTTTCTCTTTATAATAGTTCTGATAGGTTTTTTAATTATACCTATATTTCCATCATCTGTTAATATAAACAGTCAATAATTTATCATTATATACATCAGTAAATTTTTCATCCATATAGTAGTACTATAAGATTAAAATTACTTATTTGGAAAAAATTCTGAAATCTATTACAACTTGCTGAAAAAACTTTTTCATTACATTCACCTTATATTTAAAAAATGTATATTTTTTATAATGTAACCAAATTTTTTCCCTTTAAATAAAATCATAACTAACTTTGTAAAAATTTTATTTTATTTATTAATTATCCTGGGGAACAAAAAAGAATTTTTTTTTTGTCTCAGGAAGAAATATATGTGATTCTGATAGTATTTTTACTCGTGAATTCAAATATGATATCGGTTTTTTCACCATCATGCAAGGTTTCCAAGAGACAGGCATTTATAATTTCAAACATTTTAATACTTCCTGCATTCTTAACTAATTTTTATATTCAAACGTTTGACTCACATAGAAGGTAAGAAATGATGGTTTTCTGCTATATTTTGTCTGTGGAGTATCACTCTTGATGGTCCAACACTAATCGGTTAGCATATTAAGATTCCGTTTACCTTGATACCACTTTGCTATAGCTGAAATGTCCTGACGAAAGTGTTCCCCATCCATGTTTATAGCTCACTGCGCCAAGATTTTCCAGGAAGAAATCTAGGTCCAAGTGCAGGAAGTATACTTTTAAGAACGTATTACAACCCAAATTTTTATAAGATGTTATAAGACCATTGACAATATCATGTTAATTTCCTGCCTTTTGATTTCCCCAATAACTCTGTGTAATTCTGAATGCTTGCCAAACTGCTTTCTCCAGTAGATTCAATAGTTCCTCTAACTTTTCATCATGCATTAATGATCATATTTCTAGACCCACAAATACTCCTTTAATTTTTGCATTACTAATTTTTCTGATTTAAGTCCATGAAACCAGACATATTTTCCATGGCCTTGACAAAATTCTTCATTAATCCTAGTCTGTATGTAATGAAGTAGATAAACATTTTTAGGATTAAACAATGGGTCATGTTTCACATTTTTCTGTTCAGAAATGAATGATTCGTGTTTAGGCGTTCTTTTCTAATGAAATGGTTCTTTCTGTCCCTGCTATTCCGTTCACACAAAAGTAACAGTACGTTGTGTAACCAAGCTGCAGACCAAAAATAAGTGCATTTACCTTCAAATCACCAGAAATATTCCATTCATACACTGCATATTGAAGCTTTTCCAATATAAATTTAAAGTTTTCATATGTTTTTTCATAGTAGCAGAGTGAGCCACTGTTACTGATGGGAATTTATTGCCATTATGCAGAAGCTCAGCTTTTAAACTAACTTTAGAGGAATCTGTCAACAAGTGCCATTCTGTTGGGTTATGTTTATTGTCTTTATTAACTTTTTTTTTTTTTTTTACGATGAGTTACAAAGGAATGCATTTCCACACTCCCCATGGGGTTGTGTAGGGCTCTGAACCAGGGACACTAACCGCCCTCAGCTTGTCATACCCAGCAAACTAAGAAGCCTGGCTGAGCGACTAGGCAGACTCCACAGCCTGCCCCTACCGACTAAACCTCCCTCACCGCTCTTCTCCGCCCTGAGACCAGACCCGCAATTAAGCATAACGCAGTCTTGGGGGGACGTGTCCAACGAATTTTGGAACTTCACTCCCTCTTCCGTATACTTACATTCTCCTGGTGGTGTATTACTCCTGTCATCCCTATGAACAAACAAAAAAAGGAATGTCCATCTACCTTGCACACATTAACACCCTGTTGTATATATAGATGTGTGTGTGCACGTGTTCACGCCCAAGGAGAATGAGAGTCCCCCAAGCGTCATCATTAACCATTAACCATTTGGGTTATATTAAGTACCTCCATAAGCGAAGAAATGTCACTACCAAACATTAAGCCTTTTTCTTCAGAAAAATAGTCTTTAAATTGATAATGACAATTACGTTAAGCACATATTTTTGTATTATTTTCAAGAAGATTACATCCTCTTAGCTGGGAAGTAAGCATTTCAGACTGTTTTTTAGATAACTTAACTTTAAATCTTGTATGAGATTGTTTACATTTTCTTGAGTCAGTAAATGAGGTTCAGGTGAACTACTTTGTTCAAAAGTTGTATCATCAAAATCTGTTTCATTTTCTTCCTTAATTCCATCAGACTCTAAGCTCTCTTTATCTAATGTCACATGTTCTGGAGGCTTTGGTATGGGCAATTCATTGTAGTGTGGAACTGGTATCATTACAGATTGCAAGTTAGGGTACACAACTGTATCTTTTGATTTTGACGTAATCCCTTTAATATTTGTTAAGCAGAAATAGTCAAAAGAGTGATTTCTATTTCCCTCCAAATCATAGGGATAGCAAATGGCATGTAGCGTAAACCATTTTTCCATACAGTGAGAAGCCTAGAACACATTAAAGAACAGGTATGTGGGGCCCAAACCCTTGTTTGGGCCCCACAACTTTACAACCAAAATAAAGTTTATAACATTTTTTTTTACTAATGGAGTAATGTTTTGTCTTTGGGACTTGAGCAGCACTTAACCATATGCATGACAAAAATTGTTAGGATGATTTAAACAAACTCTAAGCATTTTGTAACTAATGAGTAATTAAAAGAAATAAAGTTGTAAATATGTAATACACAATAATTCAGACACACAAAGCACTCACAATGACATATTTACTGGTTCACTACTATTTTACAACTGGCATTGTTCTGATGAATGTGTGCTACACTAGATCATGTTTGTACATGTCTATACACATCTGAACCTGCACAACAGTAGCAAAGCTATCCTCTGAGTTAGTTCATCTAGTTCCATCACATTTACAATACTCTAGAAGTTTTTATTTGACAATGGACAAATGGACTAAAAAATGTTTTAAAATATTTACAAAAATTAAAATAATAAAAACACTATGGGTGACAGAGAAATTCCAAAGAGATATTTAAAAGCAGTTTAAAAAAAACTGCATTAAGTATACCTGTTAGTACTGTACTATGAGACAAAAATCATGGTAAACAGTGTTATTTAATAAATAATTTCCTTCTCTGATTAATTGTAACTTTTCCTTTTAAATAATCTGAATTAATATATTCTGATTACAAGTGAGATAACCTCTCTTTTCTTCTTAACAAGTCATCATGTCTTATTACCACAGAAGACATATGATAACAATTTATTTATAAATTTCAGTATTATATTTTTAATAATTAACAAAAGTTTTTTATTTATTCTTTTTTTTTTTTATTAATATATCTTTTCTAAAATTTGTCATTTAAAATTTTCAGTTCATGAATCTTTGTGCAGAATTGCCATCCATTAAATAGAATCATTTTTTTGTAACCTTTTTGCATTAATTTTAGTTTCTTTAAATATAATTTATCTTTAAAAAAGTTTGTAGTAAATAAAGAAATATGCTAATGTCAGAAATGTGTTTTTCAGTTCTTTTCATTGAATTCATTGTATTTTTGTAAAACAAGAAAGTGAATCTGTCGTATAATTTATTTTGTTTTTAAATATTGTAAATGTAATTGTATTTAATCCTGGAGGGATAGAGTTTTGTACAATATTTTAAATTTAATTATAAAAAAACCGTCATTATATAATGTCACTAAGTCAATTACACACATAACAGAAAGAAATGTAATGATTTTTTTTTCCTAAATTTAATGTTAACTGAATTTTCTCTTAAAAATTTGAAATATTGTGTATTTTATTCATCTTTCTCTCACTTTTTTTTAATTCATACATAAATGCTTTAGCTTCTTTTTCTATGTATTCAGTGAATCTAAATCTTATATAAAACAATTCCAGAAAATTAAACAAGAACACTTTTTTATTTAACCTTTTTTGAAAAATTTCAAAAAAGCTTCTATGAATTGTTTTTTTTGTTCTATTTATGTATCTATTGTTAAATTGAGTATGAATTTGTGATTACCCCTTTGGTTTGTTTTTAATGTCCCAAAACTTTTATAACACAATGAACTCAAAATTTAAGTATTATTTAATCTACTGGTAGCTTGGGATTCTGATGTTTCGTACTTGTCATTTTTATTTTTATTTTTTTCATTATTGAATTTTGTTACGTTAGAATATCTTCACACTAATTCATTCATTTTTTTTTTTTTGAAAGGACTTCAATATTTTTTTTCTTTCATAATTTGTAAGATATCTCAATAAGAAATTATGTGCCACTTTTTATCTACAAAATTCTAAGCCACCATATTTGACATCTGTCTTAGTGAGACTCAGAGATTATTAGATATGGCATGTTACACATTAGAAAAACGTTTACATATTGTAAATTGCCACAATATAAAGAAATTATTAAAATATCAAATTTTTAAGTTATGACATCCTATCTTTTCATTGTTTTTCATTTCTTTTTTCTGCCTTCACAGTATTAAAATATTATCAAAATTGTGCTTTTATGTTAGTGGTTCTTTAGATTAAATTAGAGTTTATGAGAAATAGGAAAACTCCAGTTTTGTTCATCACACATGTTGACTATTTTAGTATATTGTATAACCTCTAAGTAGAGATCAGAGTCTTTGGACAGTTTTACAGGTATAAAAAAGAAAAAAAAAGAAGAGTATTGCCATTTCATTGGACCCCAATAAAGAGGTAGATGCTTACCAGCTACTAGAATTACTTTCTTGTTACTATAAATGAAGTTACTTGCAACTGTTAACAATTTCCTTGCTAATCATCCAAGGAAACAAGAGCCGAGATCGAGTAGAAGATCAACTTGCAAAGGAACTGCTTTTGATCGGAGTAGTTTACTTTCTTGCCCAAGACTCTTCTGCCACTTACCTGAATATGGGTTATTTAATTAAGATAACGAAGTCTTTCAAAACACAAAGCTGCCATTGAAGTATGCAATTTTAAAACTAAAATTATTATCAATTAAATACTGTTTGTAGTTACGCTTTGTATTCTTTTGTTATGAAATGCCTCTGTAATTTCATTAACAAGTAATCATATATGATCAAGCTAAAAGAAAAATTCAAGTATTTTAAAAGCTACAATTAATTAATCACTTTATTTAGAAAGGTGCATTATAATTTTGTTCGTAATTTTATAATTTCATAATTTGTAATATAATTCTAATGATATCTTTTGTGTAAAATTGAAGAACACATTTGGTATTTTGCACTTAAGCATCTTAATTCTAATATGAAAGAAACTGAAGTAATATTAAAACAATTTTGTCAAAAATTGTTAAAAATAGTAAAACAATGTCATCTTAGAGGTTAATTTATTTCAATGAAGTTTTCTTATTATTTTATTACATGAAATATAAGCTATCAAAACTCATTAATTAAGTAAAACTTATATTAATTTCCACTAATCGATTTTCATAGGATCCCACATCTTCAGTTGGTATTGAATTTTATAACTACATTAAAACGTACTCATTTTATGATTTATTAATTTATTGAATTTATTTTCTCTTTTAAAAACTTTGAAATTTATTATAACGTACATGGAAATGTTACCGACCAGTACTGAAATGATAATATTTTAACTATTTTTTATCTTTTATTTCATTTTAAATAATATATCATTCCAGTACCAGACAGCAGAATTTGAATGTACCGTTCATAATAAATTTAAAAGTCTTTAAAACGGAAAACAACTTCAAAAAAATATGCAAATTATAAAATGAATGTGTTTTAATAATGTTATACATTTCAACATCAAGTAAAGATGCAGGATACTGCAAAAATTTATTATTGGAAATTAATATCATAAGTTTAACTTATTGAATTTTGGTGTTTATACTTAATATATTACATTTTATTAGCAAAGTGGTCAAAATTTAATGAATTATTTGAATATTCAAAAAATTATTATAGTTATATAATTTTGATATTTTATATATATATATATATATATATAATTAAATTATGTGTGTGTGTGTATATATATATATATATATATATAGTTTATATTTTCTTTTTAGATGTATACTTTATTTTTGTACTGTTAAATTACATTTTAAATTCTGCTAATATAAACCACCTAATACAGACAATTGAGGTAAGACATTTCTTACCTTAATCTTATGATGAAGTTTTTAATTTTTTACAAATTCATAATTAATTTTTTTTTTAAATTGTTCTGTTTTGTTTTTAATAATAAAAACCGATTTCTTTTTTTTATAGATTTTATTACATCAATTTTCTCAGAATTAAATTCTCTACAAGTTTTTATAACTTTATGCATTTATAAGTAATTTAACAAATTATTGTTTTTCAAACCTATAAAAAAAATGGGTTTTTTGTCTTCAGAATTTTCTATTTTACAATGGATATAATGAAAACTGTAGTAGATATATATTGTGTACATGTTTTATTTGATTTTTTTAGTAAAAAAACATAAGAATCCAAATAAAATAATAATACCTTAAAAATTTCAGTATGACATTTCACTGGAGGAACTGAAATCCAGACAAAATCTTTCACTAGCTGTTAATTCTATAAGAAAGTATTCTCAGTATATGTCTGTATGAATGTTTTTCTTATTTCAAGCTCTAGAATCAGTTCCCAAATTGTTTCCCATGTATATATTCTAGGTGTATACTTTCCGGCCTCCGTGGCGCGAGTGGTAGCGTCTCGGCCTTTCATCCGGAGGTCCCAGGTTCGAATCCTGGTCAGGCATGGCATTTTTGACACACGCAACAATTCATTCATCTCATCCTCTGAAGATATAACTTAAGAGTGGTTACGGAGGTAAAAAAAAAAAAAAAAAAAAAAAAGTGTAAAAAGGTCCCATATATGTATATATATATATATACACACAATAGGTATAAAAAATACGGTGAATTATGTTATAAAAAACAAAGTTAAAAAGTTACCTTAAATATGAATTAATCTCCTTCAAAGTACTGTCCTTGACTAGCAATACACTTATCCCAACATTGAATCCACGACTTGAGGCATTTCTGGAAGGCTTCTTTTGGAATGGCTTTCAGCTGCTCTGTCATGGCCTTCTCATTGTCAGGAATGGTGTCAAAATGTTTCCCTTTTAACACATTTTTTATTTTTGGGAAGAGCCAGAAGTCACATGGTGCTAAATTTGGTGAGTAAGGCGAATGTGAACAGTCAGGAAGACTTTTAGCGGCCAAAAACTTGTGAATCAAAAGCGACTTGTGGCACAGCATGTTGTCTTAATGAAGAAGAAAGCCGTTGGCCCATTTTTTAGGTCTCTTTCTTCACACATTATTTCGCAAACGTTCCAGTACCTCCTTGTAAAATTCGGAGTTTACAATTATTCCCCTTGGAACGAACTCTGATCGCACTATGTCCTCACAATAAGAAAAAAACAATGTTTTTGAGGTCAAAGGATGTCCTGACCGTTCCTCGTTCTTAACCGACTCATTTCCACTTTTAAATCGCTCATACCACTTGTAAACAGTCTTCAAAGTTACCACATTGTCACCATACACTGATTTTAACATTTCGTAAGCTTCTTTGGCACTTTTTTCAACTTGAAACAAAACTTAATGTTAATGCGTTGTTCAAGATCCATGTTTCACTACAGACACTGCAAACATGACCTCACTGTAGCGGCTATAGAAGCAGACTTGACAAGCTGAAACATGTTCAAACTTGTCACTGCCTGTCTCAGCACATGAGGGTATGAGACATATTAGTTGAAATAGATGCAGCATAAGGAATTGTTGCTATAAAAATTCATTCACAGTATTTTTTTATCACACCTCGTGTGTGTGTGTGTGTATATATATATATATATATATATATATATATATATATATATATGTATATATAAAATACAATTTTTTTTTAGAAATTGTCTTATTCTTTTTTTAACAAGTTATTTATTAAAAATTATCTATTCATTTGTAATAGGTTGTTGGTTTCGATGGTTCCACAACAATTGAAGAGTTCCTGTCAACACTTAATCAAGAAATTGGTTGTAGAGAGTCTTCCAGTTCTGGTTTTATGTTATTTAGCGACGACCCTATTGAGAAAGATCTTGAGCATTATATTGAACCTACAGCTAAGGTATTAATTTTATATGATTTTTTATTCTTAATCACAAAATATTATAATTTTATTGTGCTTAGAAAGCATTCCATAAAAAAAAAATTATTTATTCCAAAATATAATAATTAAATAATATCACTCTATTACAGTTATTAATGACAAATGCATTTTTTAAAGTACAAAAAATATTAAGACTGACTCAGATTTGAACCCAAAACTTAACAGATGAAAGAGATCTTCTTTTTATATGGTAGCATATCTAAGTTGTCACTCTGCATTTGAAGTCTGAGTATTATTATAGTAAATATTGGCTCAAAGAGGTGTAATTTCTACAAAAAATCTTTAAATAATAGGGGTTGATTGTACTTTTTTTGTAGCTGGGAACATAAAGAACAATACTACCTGCTTGTGTTTCCTCAAATCAATAAGAGTTTCTCTTTCTAAGCAGAGTTGTCGTCAAAGAGAAACCAGACTAGATCAGGTTGGTTGATTAATTATTTCATCATTCTCAATCTTACATCACAAAGATTACTAATAAATTTTTATCAACAAATTGCTGGTGACCAGAGTAGTGATAGAGCATGATCTAGCCCGATAACAAATAAGATTGAAACATAAATATTTGGTTTTAATGATGATTTTTAAAAAAACATATATTAATGGATTGGCTTAATGTCGATATCGGAGACCGATCTTGGTTTCTTTAATATTGTAAATGTGAATTTTAAAATGTAAGGTTAAATTGCATCAATGATATTTACTGTTTATCTTAAATTATGTTAAAACAAATTAGCTAGAAACAAAAATAGTTAGTTTTAATGATGGTTTATAAAAAAACATATGTAATGGATTGGACTAATGTTGATTTCAGAGACCGATCTTAACTTTTTCAGATAATGTAAATGTTATTTTTTTAGTAATTCCTTTATTTATTTACAACCAACTTTTACAATGAAAGAAAACTACCCAATATAGTCCTTGAGTAATACAAAAACAATAGCATAATTTAACAAACAAGCAATAGTATAACAAAAATAATATTACATTTGATAGTACCTTTGAATGTCCATTCAAATGTCCAGTCAACATTAACATTAGAAGAACAAAATAAGTAACTTTTAATAGAACAGTAACTATGAAACAACCAAGAAACAATAAACGTGAGCACCAAGCCACTAGACCAGGTCATTAACAAGATCAAGCATTTGGAGCATTTTTAGTCTCTTAATGTCGTTGCCTTAATATTGTTGCCTAGCAGATTCAAAGCAAGATGATTAATATGCTTATTCAACCTGGACACATACCTTGAAACTAAACATCTAACTTACTCTCAAAGATATGGAATGCCTATGTAATCATTTATCTCAGCATTCCTATCAAACCGCAGTGTGTGAGTTATGTTCTGAAGAAGTTTGCTCTGAAAATGTTGAATGACCTCCAGAGTGCTGTTACTGGCCCCCAGAGTTCAATCTCGTACATCCATAACGGTTTCAAGAAAGTCTTTTAGAGCAGAACCTTGTTGGACAAAAAAGTTGTGATCTCTTACCCAATACCCAGTACATTTTCTTAAGCTTAATTTCAAGCAACTTCCTCTTCTCTCAAATATGATCTCTCCATATCAAACAGCGATCAAGGTAAAAGCCCAGGTATCTTAGTACTGACTTGAGGTATTCTGATACCACAAACCGAATTGCAGGGCAGTCTTCCCTCCTCCTCATCGTGTAGTTCAACACGCTGGACTTAACATGCTGGACTCACCATGTACATGACCAAATGCTGTATAGTTGCACAATTTCTCCGAGGCAGTAGTCAACCGCTAAGATTGCTGTGTCATCTGCAAACGACGCAACTGCAACATTGGCTGGAGTAAGCAAGTCAGAAGTGTAGATCAGGAACAGAACCAGCCCCAGAACTGAGCCCTGCGGAACCCCCAAGTTGTTGTTAAAAAACGCTGACATCTCTTGATTGTAATTAATGCGCAAGATGCGACCATCTAGGTAGCTGCATAGAATTAAAAAGTATGGTTGTGGTAGGCATGATTTCAATTTGAAAAGAAGAAATCTTGTCAAATGCCTGCTCTATGTCCAAAAAGAGCAACGAACAATACTGTTTCTCTTCCAAACCACCTGACGATAACATCAGTAATTCTATGGGCTTGTTCCACAGTCAAGTGACCACCCTAAAACCGAATTGATGATTGAGTATCACCTCTTCACTTTCCAACACTGGCCATAATCTGCGCAGGAACAGCTTCTCAAAGATCTTGGATAAAACTGGTAGCAGGCTTATCGCCCTATATGAAGACACCTCTTGCGAAGGCTTCTCAGTTGCAAAGGCCATCGTTATCTGCGATACCTTCCATTCCAAAGGGTAGTGAGTTGTGCTAAAGATTGTATTAAAGAGGTCCTGTATGTAAGAAATAACCCGAGGCAGGAGTAAAGATATCATCTTATGCGTAATGCAGTCAAACCCTGGAGCCTTACGTACACACTCCATCCTATTCACCTCTTGTGCTATCTCCACCTTCAAGAAGGGCTTCAAAGGGAAACACAAAGGAATTGGGCTATTTAAAAACTCACTAATTTCCTCCTCGATATCACCGTGCAGCTAATGAGACCAAAACACCTTCCCTAAATGCTCAACGAACAATTCGGTCTTTTGGCTGTTGTCACAGGCCTGCGCATCAGCAGTCTTCAACGGCGGGAAAGAGATTGGCGGTCGCTTGAATTTCCTCGTCACCCTCCACAAAGAATTATCTTCCCTCCTCAGAGATGATAGACTTTCACCATATTCCTCAAACGACCACATTCTTGTGCACACGCAGTAGTACTTTCAATCTGCGGGCCACCCTGATCATCGCTGTCCTGTCCTCAGGCCTCCTGTATTATCTTTTTAACTTGCTTTTTTATTGTTGTTTATAATGGTTTTTCAAGATGAAATATATCTACAAACCTTCTCAGTTATCCCAAGAAACACAGGTAAAAAGTTGGCTGTGATTGATAGCATAGTTTTTTGTTTATCCCAAACAAAATAAATCTTCCTCTTTCTAAAATAGTATAGATATAGCTAGTTAAGATATCAGTTTAATAAAAAAAACAGGTATTACTATACATCTAGTACCTCTTGAATGGTGCAAAAAAGAAACTGTAGATAGGTAGTAAATAAATGTTAAAGCACTAAAATTTTTATGAACTTTTGAATGCTACATTATCTTTTACACTCTTGGGAATAGGATACGTGTTTCCTCAGAATTTAGAATTAAATTTAAAAATGTATAGATCTTTTCACGTATTTGTGTAGCAAGTAATCAAACAGGATATGAAAAGTGTTTAATCTTTATTAATCATCTGAAATGAAAATTGGTCGAAATAACGCAATTCATTTCACAAAATAGTACATGTTACAGATTTAAACAACAGTATGACTGATTATTTAGTTTTTAACAAAGAATTGTGAGAAGGTAGAAACAGACACAGAAAAGTTAGCATTTACACCGGAAACAAATCCCGACTGAGTGATCACTAATCTCAGGATGTTTATAAAAACAAACCACCGGATTGAGATTTATAATCTTATTTACTAATTGGTCATAACAATGTAAATATAATAACAAAACTAAATATGTTATTCGAAAGCTTGCTTTATAACATTTTCAAAATGGTTTCAACCTTTCAGTTTCCCAGTAAATGAAATTTTAATATATGAATTTGACTCTAAATATGTGAAAGTTAGTCGGTTTTAAAATATTAGTTGAAGTTCTTTCCAGTGGCTAGTTGGAATATATAATGATGTTTTGTGGGTAAATTGTCATAAATAAATGTGTAATGTTAAAATGTTTTCGAGGCAAAAAATTAAAGTAACAGTTTCATAAATTTTCAAATTTTTTATTTTTCTTATTTTCATTCTAAATTCATCTTTTTTTTGATCCGATAATTCAATGCTGTAATGTAACATTCAATCTCCATATAATTTCTATTGCATTACGATTAGATCAGAAATCTAATCATTTACTAGGAAAACACATCAGAAATCGTTAATGGTTATTTTCATGAATGTATTAGTCACATCGCGAGAATGTTTACACCAATATCTTGCACTTACAGAGTAGAATACAAATGCAATACAGAGAATATATGCATACAATAATAATATGTAGAATATGAATATAATATGTAGAATGCAAATGAATACAGAGTAGAATACTGAAAAGGACTAATGAATATGTTTTATAATTAAACACAACTGTATAAACACTGAAACATAACCTCAAAGTACTATTTAAAATCAACAAATCACTTTGATGTGTTATTGGTTGATTTATTCAGCTAGATTTTTTTAATTTTATTCATAATAACAAACTACAAACTTCAAGGTGCTTAAAGAATAGGCAAAAAATTCTTTTCTGAGGATTTATATTAACTTTTAAGTTAAACAGAGTAGTGAGTTAACAGGCATTACTGTACTATAGCCAGATTTTTATGAATGTTTTCGTTGGAGGTGAATGTGTATGGCATCTCTTTAAATTCATTTGCAGTTTTATCTAATCGTGAATAACTTTGCTACAAACAGAAACACGTCGGTAAAAATTTCATTAGCAGGTTCTCCTTTTTTACAAAATAAAAAAATAGTAGTAATAGCTTGACTGAATATATCTACCAGGGAATTGGCAGGAATTGAAATTGAAACAGAATTAAAATTGAGTTTGTACATGAAAAAATAATTTCCTCTGAATTTTTACTACCCTTGCACTTTTGAATACCTTGTTTATTAGCCCCCTTTATTTCCATCATCAATTTATTTTCATTTTCGATTAGTTTTAACTGGAATGTTTCATAAAAAACTTTTTGCTGCACTATCACAACTTCTGATTGAGAATAATAAAACCACATTGTTCTTTCTTAGTGTCCTCAAATTTTTTTTATAAATTTCACTTTATTATATTTTTATTATTTATTAAATTGTGTTTACTTTGTATTATAGTTATGTGATGTTATATCAAAATGGGAAACAGCACTGAGAGAGAAAGGATCTGGTAAATTTGAAAATACTCGTGTGATACAACTGATCTATAAGAACAGATTGTATTTTAGACATTCTGCAAAAATGGAGACTGATCGCGAACGATTATTATTATGTTACCAAGTCAATCAACAAGTTGTTCAAGGTCGATTCCCTGTCAATCGTGAACTTGCTCTTGAATTGGCTGCTCTTATGGCACAGGTATGTTAGTTTTTATAACTTTATTAATTTTATTCATTAAGTAAAGTTAAAATTTTTTATTTTCTTCAACTTTCAGCCTTTTACTGATTATTTACTATCTCATAGTGTTTACCGCTTCTTATTCTTTGTTAGTTCGCATCCCAAGTGCTTGAAATTACTATCTCCAGTGATTCTTCAAGGGTATCAGAGAAAATCAGATTATTTGTGGATTTATTTTTAAAATCATACGCGCTGAAAAAAAAAAGAAGAAACGTAATGTTATCATAATAATTAAGGCTGGATTATCAGATTTTAATTCTAACAGCTTCCCAGTATTGTCTTAAAGAGAAGCAGTTGTGAACGCACCTCAAGTCAAGAAATCTGCAATGAATATCTGGAGGCTTTCAAAAAATCATACAAATAATTCAGTAATTCCAATTTCATCTGCAATGTTTTTTTTTTAATTTATGGGTTTATTTTTTTAATGAACTTTTTGAGGGTCTTTTTATTACTATGAGTTTAAAAATGATCTCCAGTAAAATTACTTTTAATATGATCCCATATGATTAATTTATAAAGTTAAAAGTTAAGTTTTTAAAGTTATTTTTGCAACACATTATTATTTTTGGAGATTTGAATTTGTTCTTTACTTTATTACAACATAAATTTTGAAGGGTTTTTTGTTTATGTGTTTTTCGTTACAAACTTTATAGATTACAATTTTATTTGATATTATTTTTGTTTTACGTATAGTATACTTAGCTTTTTTTATTTACAGATTGATTTTGGTGAATATAACACAGAGAAGAGTCGAGGTAGTGGAGGAAATATGAGAGACTTACAAGTATTACAAGCCCTGGATAAGTTTTATCCATATCGTTATAGGGATAATCTTGCTCCAGAAACTCTCAAGTAAATATCCTTTAATACAGTATTAAAAGAACTTAAAATGTCATTTAAATATTAAAAATAAAATATCATCATTTGGAAAAAATATTAATGATGTATAAATGCAAAAATATGTTTTGATAAATTTATCAATATTCTTTCTGAAGTTGTAAACTACATATTACAGATAGAGGAATAAAAACAAAGAAGTATTTTATGTATCAAAAGGTTAAAATGTAATATACTTACATTTTAACTTGAAAAGTTTTACTTTTCAAAAACAGCTTTTTAAATGGCTGTCATTGTTTTTTTTATGTTTGGCTCATATATATTGTCCATGACTCTCCAAATCATATTGAGATTAGTGACTATATGTTTTCTGTTCAACATAGTACTTAGCTCCTGTAAAATTTTGACGGTTATTCTTGTATGATCTAGATTTTAATAAACTCTACAAAAAGAGCTCAGGTAATTTTAATTTGAGAACTATTATGATGGATGTCATAATTGCATAAAAATCAAGAGTCTGGAGATTTGTTTAAATATTCATAAAAATTTTAGCTGACTAGATCATCAACTTTTTGGAAGTTTTGTACTGCTAAATTCTTTAATTCATCATGCAATATGTATTATAGTCAATGTAGGATTGTATTCCTTGAAAAAGAACAAGTAAGTGATGTCAAATGTTGAAATGCACACTAAGTACTTTTTTCCTGTGCAGAAGAATCTTTTGGATTGTCCTTTAATTCTGAAATGACAACTTATTTATGTAAATACATTCAGTGTTTCAGAACTTCAGAATTTTATTTCAAAAGCTATTGAAACATGTTAAATCCATTTGGAAGTAATTTTTACATAATTTGTATTCTATACAAATGAAATCCTTGGCAGAATATGTATTTGTTTCTTCTGATAAGCCCAATAAATTTACATAATGCTATGGCAAGTGTTTGGACCTTGATCTCATGCCCCTCTCTCTTTTTTCATTTTGTCTAAATTCCTTTTTTTTTCTTATTTCGTTTTATATATTTAAGCACTAGTATCTTATTGGAATTTAACTAAAATTAAATTGGATGAAAGAATTTTTTCCAATTGAATATTGGGCTTTTGGCGAAACTTTGGTTTGGTAAAACAAAAATCATTCACTTAGTACAAATATAAATTTCTTACTGCGCAAATTCATTGGTTTATTGATCAAATATTTATGGTTCTGAAAATTTGAATGATCCACTTAGCAATTATGCAAAATGGTTGTCTTCCTCATGATTTTTATCATGCAATGTCAGTACTCTATTATTCAACAAAACCTATGGCTGCACCCTTTTGTTTTGTAGATCACATGCATTCTACTTAAATCAGGTATATCTTGTTAGAAAAAAATATTTTTTTTATGACTATGACTACAGCAAAAAAATTCTTTTTAAATTTTAATCCTTTTTAAAATAAAAAACAAACTAAAATTAAATTTTATCAATTTTTTACAAGGTATCCAACTGTGGATCATAAAATCAAAATATTTAACCTATTTAGTTCAATGACTTGTTTCCTTCAAAGAAGGCCTCTTCTGATACAGCATATGTATAGTAATGTTTCCATAGTTAGAAACATTTTTCAGTCATTTTTAGCATTCCTAAAAAAAATAATTTTTAGAAAGGTTCTTTTGTTGCATTTCTTTTGTTCTCTTCTCTGTCTTTTCTTTAAGTGGAATTTTAAGCTTATTAAAAAGTCAAAATTCACAGAGAGTCATATTTGGTGAGTAAAGAGATTGATGAAGTTATTTGATCCTGTGTTTTATCAAGTTATGGTGCTTGAGCTGGAGCGTTGTTGTGATGAATTTTTCAGTCGCCATTATTCTAAAGCTGCGGTATCTTATATTGAACTGGATTTCTTAGCTGGCAAAGAGCAGTTATTACTCTTTATTGATAGTTTATTCTTGAGGAACACACTGGTAATGAACCACGTCTTGATAATAAAAAAATATTGTCAGTATTACTTTGACATTGCTTCATGATCGCTGGTTTTCTTTTGCCATGGAGAACTTGAAGTTTTCCAGTGTGATGACTGACTTTGTCTCAGGGTCATAGCCATAGACACATGTTTTATCTCCAATTATTATTTTTTTCATAAAATTAGGATTACTATTAGCACATTCCAGCATGTCTTGTATAACTTGCAGTTGTTTTTCCTTTTGCTGATGAGAAAAGTTTTGGGAAAATTTTGCTGCTGCAAATTGCATCCTGAAATCTTCCATTAAAATTGATTGCATTGAGACAAATGAAATCTCTTCTTCATCTTCAAAATCTCTAATGCTATTCAATGGTTATTCATCAGGAAATATTTAACTATTTAATTAATTTTCTATTTATTCAAACAGGAAATATTTTCCTCTAAAAAAAAAAAACCGATTATTCGGAAATTTATTAATTTATGAATTGGGTCTTAATATATGTAATTATCTATTTACCAATTAATAAAAGTTTTACTAATTTACTAACATGTATAAATTTATATTAAAATTGTAAGTTTTGCTGTTCACAGAGTTTTATTTTATAAATGTACAACATAATTGAATAATACATTTTAATAAGTTAAAAACACAAAAATTTTAATTCAAATTATGAACACAATTTAAAGTTAAAAGTGGTTGATACAACTGAGTAAAGGCTTACCGGATTGCAAAAATAAAGAAAGAGTACGTTTTGCAGTGACTGGAGGGATTATGACCAGATAATAACATTAGTTATTATTGTAAACTGTTATAATAAAAAAGACTGCAGAATTCATAGTAAATTAGAAATTAGTAAAAAAAAATTAGAAAGTACTATAAGTGCAGAGATAAAAATTACTTGTAATATTAAAAGTATACATCTGGTAACCCTACCTGAGTGTAACTTGTCATTTATTACACATTGTAATACCGTGCATGTTTAATTATATTATTTGTGACAAATTAAAAGGAAATAATGATTAATTTTCAGGGAATTAAAAGCTGGTCTTCAAGAAAAGTGGATTTCACTTAAAGGTAGAAGTCCTTTGGACTGTGTTCGTATATACCTTACATGCACTCGGAAGTGGCCTTTCTTTGGTGCTGTTCTTTTCCAAGCCAAGGTAATTTTTTTTATTGTAATCTTTGGTTGCATAACCACTCTGTACAGTTACAGAATAAAGTATAAAACTTGGTTCCTTTTAATGTTAAAATCTAATCTAATCTTTCTTAGGTTGTCTGACATAACAAGTTATTTTTTTATCTTTTAGAATCTATATTATAATTTGATTATACTTTTAATTCTTTATCAAAGAATTAACTTTGACACAAACAAACACTGCATGGCATTATTTGTACTAGTCATTAATTTGTAAAACATCTAAGCACATTTTATAAAAAATAATTTAAATTAAACCTTTATCATTACATAATACTCTGAAAATAAAGATATGATAAATAAGCCAAATGACCAATCACTAGGTGTACAACTTAGGATAATATGAAAATATTTAATCTCTTTATATTTCCTTTTGGAATTTCTGTTTTATGAAAATATTTTAACTTTAAATGATTATAAATTACTTTATGCTATAAATTGGCATTATGTGATTCAATAAACAAACATCAGTTGTCATAAGTGTGTGACCAAATGTGATCAGTGTATGACCAAATGGCTTGTTTAGTAAGCTGTATTATTCTTTCTGTATAAAAATAAGAGCAATACAACAAGAAATACAATTAATTTAATTATAATAGTATTTTTTAACACTTGTAAAAATTAAATATGTAAATTATTTTAATTTATTTAATTTTATACTATATTAGAATATTGTTTTAGCAGATAACATGTTTTAATTCTTTACTGAACAAATATTTTTTCTAAAAATTAAATTTTTTTTATATTAATCAGTATACTTTTTATTTTTATTTTATATGTGTAAATGTAATAAGAAAGAAAAAATACATCATTGAAGATGGGCTTAGGCCTGAAATTATGATCACAATAAAAAAGTAAGAGTAAGAATTTTTCTTCTATTCTGTACTTTATGGAGTGGCTGAAGAAAAAAGTATACAGAGAAATTAATTTTGTTTAATTTATCTCTTTATTATTTTGTTTATTTAAAGGAAATGTAGGTTTTTCATCCATTGTTCAGAATGTTTATTGTTTGAAATATTCTATAAGAAACTATAATCCAAGTGACTGGAGATTTTAAAATTATGTGATGTTTAGATTTATCTATAGTTAGTATAACTAGTGTATTGATGGAGTTTCTACTGTTTGGATTTTTTTTTTTCAAACTGCATGTATATATTAAGTATTAAATTTACAAATTATCTTTGAATTATTAGTTAATAACACTGTCAGGTCAACATTTTAAAAAAGGAAAAATATTTAAAAACAAAAATGGGGCTTTATCAATTTATATAATATTCAGTAAAATAGTAATTAATTCTAGGTATATTCTAGTTTTTATTAAAATTCTTAATAGTTTTTAAAATGTATGTACTAGACTAGTCTATCAACAAATGATTGATTGTATTGTTCTGCAATCATAATAGTGTTAACACATTTTGTGTTAGGTTTGATTCTTCGGTTTTATTATTTATTTTTTATGGTTATTGCCTGTCCCTGCTAAAAGCTTTTCGATGGGTTTGTTTTGAAATCTTACTTATTGTTATAAAATGTCACCCACCCTGTTTTGCAAAATTCCAGCTAATTTTGACCTTTTTGTAACTTTCCATAACCTTCCTTCATCTGTTTCCCACAGCTTGCTTTTTTTCTG